>JAJTUV010004040.1:0-46963 GCA_021653895.1 Mastomys natalensis | reverse complement strand
CCATTGGGATCTTTTGCCACACTGTTCCTTCAACTGCAAAGCCTTTCCCTTCTTTTATCACCTAGTTAATGCCCATTCCATCTTCATGACGAAGTTCTGGTGCCTTCCCCTGACCTCTCCACTCTTCTGGTATCTTTGCCTAGTTTGCAGCACTCTGGGATCTCTTGGAAGATTACTCACATTGCTAAATATTTACCAAGCCCTTCAGTGACCCATAAATGCTCTGAGGCTTTCACTCCTCAATATAACCCCTTGTGAGTGCTCCCCAAGTGTCCTTGTCACTTATGAGCCTTTCCTAAGGAAGGGAGATGCTGGAAACTCTACATCAGGCACACCATCCTCTCTCTCTCCCTCTCCTCTTCTTTTCCTCTTCTCTCTCTCTCTTTTCTCTCCCTCCCTCCCTCCCTCCTTCACTCCCCCCCCTCCTTCCCTGTCTCTCTGCCATTGCCTTGCCCAGAACTATCACTACTTGTGTTATGTGGCCCCACGTGGTCTCAAAATACCCTTCCTCCCATGGCTCTGCTGGAAAATTTTCCCATGGACAAAATCATCCCCTTAGGGTAGAATCTTCATGAAAATGCAAGTCCTCTTGGGGGGCCTTTCAGCAAAGCCTTTACTCGGTTGGAGCCAAATTCCAGTCACACATATTAAAGGATATGGTGGTTTATATGTGAACTGTCCCCTATGGACTGGTGTAGACTACTTGGTCCCCAGCTGGTGGTGCTGTTTTGGAAGGATGAGGAACCTTTAAAAGGTGGAGCCTTGCATAGGGGGGTGAATAACTGGGGGTGGGGGTGGGGAGGGGTGGGCTCTGAGGCTTGACAGCCCTGCCTCACCTTTCCTTTCCACTGTCTGATTTCTGACTGTGGACTCCATGTGACCGACCATCTCACATTCCTGCCACTGTATCTTTCCTGCCACCATCCTCCCATAGGTTGCTTCTTGCCAGGTATTTGATCACAACAATCAGAGAAACAGCCAATACACACATCTGCAGTGTGCTAGGGTCCCGTGAGGCCTTCCTGTCCACAGGATTATGTTACTTATTTATCTCACCGTTCCAGTTAGCTCCAGATTTGGCTGCTTAGGAAAACAAGTGCCTGTCTGTCATTGTCCACTTTCCTTGTCAGGAACCTAGGTGAAGTTTTAGCTGGCTCTCAGTGTGTGTGTGTGTGTGTGTGTGTGTGGTGTGTGTGTGTTGTGTGTGTGTGTGTGTATAGCGCACACCCCGCATCATCCACCCCCAGCTGTTGCAGGAGAATCCGTCTTTGCCACATGAGGTCTGATAGAGCCAGTTGCGGGAAAGGGCTCTGAGGGGAAACAGAAGGTGGCAACATGAAATAAAGAGCTTCATAGCCCCCCCTGGTGAGTAACCTTTTAAAACCCCAGATCATGAGGACGCTATGACAGAAGCACAGGGGGTTCTCGGTTACTCCCCAGCAGCCTTGGGGCAGAAAAGCTGATTCAGAGGGGGAAGAGTTTCCTGGATCTACAGGGCCCTTTTGGTAGGATTGCGGGCCCAGGTCGTGTGTTCCAAACACGACCCCCAGCTGTGTGGGTGAAGGCATTTCGTATGTCTTTTTTGTTTATAGTCAATGGAGACCTGTATAAGAGACCCCCTTCACAATGTGGGTGGATTCCTTGAAAAATTCAGAGTTTTTCCCAAAAAAAGCAAAAATTTCCCCCCTCAAGACAAACCCAACTATGACGATCGCCACCTGCAGCTTACTGTATTTTCAGAATCATTTAAAATAACTCGGCTGATGGGGTGACCATACTAAAATTTCTAGCCACTCTGCAATTGAGGAAAAAAGATTATAGTTTGAGGATCCCCCAGAAACACAGTGGACACCCCCCCCCCATTTTAACCCTGTCAGAGCCCCCACTCCCCCTTGAACTTGACCCTGCAGATCAGCTCCTGTCTGACTCCCAGCCTTAGCTTGCCCCCCCAGCTTCAACTTCTCGACCCCCCAAATTTTTCACGAAATTTTTTTTCCCAAATATCTATTTATGCACGTGTATGTGTGTGCCCGGGGTGCCAGTGCCTCAGAGGTCCCAAGAATTGTTGCTTTCCCCCGGAGCTAGGTTAAAAGGGTTGTGAGTCCCCTGACATGCATGCTAGGAACCAAAAAATTTGGTTTCCCTACAAGAACGCAAAGGTCTTAAGGCCCAGCCATTTTTCCCCTTTTTACCCCCTTTTAATTTCTCAGAAGGATTCGCATGATGTTGATGTCTTAGCATAGGTTTTTAAGTTGGGGAAATGTTGTTTGCAGGAAAAATCTGAAACTCTTTTGTGACCCAACGCAGGTCACAAGCCCCTCAGGGGGAGATGCTCCCCCCCGTCACCCAGAGCGGACCACCTTTTTATCTTCAGAGGAGGACCACCCGAGGACTCCAGAGGAAAGGCTGCTGTCATACCCCCGGGGCTCCCACAGGTGCTGGCTTTTTTAAGCTTTTTCCCCCTTTTCCTCCTTCATAACCCCATATAAAAGCATAAAATTTTAACTTTTCTTTGGATTTTTCGCCCTGAAAAGGTTTTCCTTGTTGGGGGAGATCATTTTTCTTTGAACTTTTTTAAAAAAAAAAAAATTTTAAAAATTTTTTTGCCCCCAAAATATTTTAAAGGGGATAATGGCACGACCAGTTCCCCCCTTTCCCCCAGGTTTTTGGAACTTTTATGAGGGGGGTTTTTTTTGTGGGGAAGTAGACGCGGACAGCGGGCCTTAAGATTTTCCCCTGGCCTCATTCCTCCCCCTTTCCTTCCCCCGGTCTGCCTGGGTTGACAGAAAAAAGGGGGCTCATAGCATGAAGCCAAGAACACATCTTTTTTGTTCCCACTAACCAACCCAAAAAACTGCGCCGACAAACCTTCCTGTTATTTTTTTTCTTCTGTGAAATTTAAAAAAACAAAAAAATTTAGGGTGATGCTTTTGTAGTATTGGCGGAAAAAAAGGACAGGAAAATGAAGGGTAGGGGGAAAAAGGGGCCCCTTCACTCTGGTATCAAAGTCAAAGTTTAATCAAATGCCCAAGAAAGCCGCCCTTTTAAGGGAAAAAATTAAGAGTTCTTTAAAAAGGGGTTTGTTTGGGGAGGTTTTTTTTTCGGAAAAACACATGAAGGGGGGTTTTTTCGAATGACAAGGTGAAAATAAAGGAACTCGTAAAGGAATTTAAAAAAAAACAAAAGCCGGGCGGGGGGGGGGCACCCTTTAACCCCCGCATTGGGAGGCAGAGGCGGGGATTTCGGTTCAGGCCACCCTGGTCACAAGTGATTTCCCGGGTCCCAAAAGGCCCTACAAGAGAAACCCTTCTGAAAAAACCAAAAAAAAAAAAAAAAAAAAAAAAAAAAAAAAAATAAAAAAAAATAAAAGGGATGTTTTTTTTAAAAGAAGCCTTTGTAAAAAAAAAAAAATAAAGGTTTTTTTTCAATGACAGCATTTTATCTTTTATTAATCTTTTTTGAGCTTTTTTGGGTTTTTATAGAAAAAATGTATAAGAAAAACTTTTGGTGGTGTGTTGTAGTTTTTTGCCCCCTTTTTTGTAGTTTTTGGAGGTGATGCGGGGAAGTTTCCTTTTGGAGGTGCTGAGGAAAACCCGTGGGGGGGAATAAAAAAAAACCCCACGGGAAAGGGCGGTGGTTTTCTTAAAAGTAGCTGTGAAACCTTTTTGGTTCAAGGGCTTCGATGATCTTCGCTTCGCAAAAGGAGGCACAGCTGGGGAATTCTCCTGGTTTTTCCTGTCGCCCCCCTGTGTTGCTCTGGGGGTAGTGTCCTGTTGTGATTTTGTTTGCTCCCCCCTCAAAAAAACCATTCAAAACGGGTCCATTCCCCCCCTACCCTTTTTTTTTTCCATCCCCTCGGGGGGTTGGGGGGCTGAAGGGGGGTTTAAAAGTGTTTAAGCCCAAACCTTTAAAAGTAAACATTAAAAAAAATTACATTTTCAATCCATAGGGGGACTTTTTTTTTTTTTTTCCAAAGATTTCAAAAAAGGGGGGAAGGGTTTAAAAAAACCACAAAAAGCAGTGTACTTAAGAAACTTGGGGCCCCAAGTGTCTTGATTTTGATCATACCTGAAATCAGCTCTCTTCTTTTTTCCTAAATTAAACCCCCTTTAAAAAATTCATCTTCTAACAATAAACGGGGCGGGAGAAAAATAGCTCAGGGGGAAAAAGGTGTTGCTCCCAAACCCTTTCAAAGATTTTGATCCCCGGGGACCTACAGAGAAAAGGGGAAAAGGGGGGAACAAAACTTCTCCCGGGGACCTCGGCCCCCAAACGGGAAAATTATGTGCCCCCCACACAAATCTACAACATACTAAAAAATTATTTTTTTTTTTCCCAAAAAGTTCAAGATTTAGGGTCGGGAAAGGCCCTTTCGTTAAGAACATGCCCCACTCCTCAAAGGACCTGAGTTCAATTCCCAGCAGCCAAACTGGGAAAGTTTAACAACCATCTCTAGTTCTGCTCGGGGGGTGGGGGGGAGGGGGGGGGGTTTTGGGGGGGGGAAAAAAAAAAAAAAAAGGGGGGGGGGGGGGGCGGGCCCCGGGGGACAATTCAGCCCCAAAATGGTCTTTTGGGCCCCGGGGTGGGGGCCCTTTGTTTTTTTTAAACATATTTGACACCAACAAACCCACATTAACCAATTTAAATTTTAAAAAATTCTAAGGGTTTCCTCCCCCTTTATTGAAATTTTTTTTCCTTTTTCAAGGAACTTTAAAAAAAACCCGGTGCCAAAAATACGGGCCCGGGTTAAAAAGCCTTTTTCAAAAGTTTTGCCCTTCTTTTCTTGGGGGAAGGGGTAAAAATTTTCCCCCGGGGTTTGGGGTGCGTTTTCCCTTCCGTAGCCCCTCATTTCCCCTTCCTAAACTTGGAAAATTTTTGGTAACCCTTTAAAAACCAATTTTTCCCCCCAAAAAACTGTCTTAAAATTTTTTTATTTTTTTTTTTAAAATTTTAAATTTTTAATTTTTTTTTAAATTTTTTTTTTTATTAAATTTTTTTTCCAAAAAAGCCCTTTTTTTTCCCCTTTTAAATTTTTAATATTTAAATTTTTTTTTTTAAATTTTAATTTTATCTTTTTTTTAAAAAAATAATTATTTTTTAATTTTTTTTTTGTAGATTTTTTTTTTTTTTAAATAAATTTTAATTTTTTTATTTTTTTAATTTTTTTATTTATTTTTTAAGATCCAACATAAAAATTTTTTTTAAAGATTTTTTTAAACATTTTTTATTTTAATTATTTTTTTTTTATTTTTAGAGGGGCATCCGGGCCCTCCCCTCATGGCCCTTTGGGCCTAAAAATGCGGGCATGCTTTTTAAACTCAATGATGCGTTTGAAGGTCCTAGATTTGGAGGTGTTTGTTTATACAGCAAGGCAATCAATCTGGGACTGTCTGTTCAAGAGATACACTGATGAACAATATAAACATGGTATAATGGTTTTGGGTTTACTCAGTTGAGACTGTAACAAATATCATAGACGGTAAGTTTAACTAACAGAAAGGTATTTATTTCTCACAGTTCAACGGCTAAGAGCCTAAGCCAGATACTGGCAGAGTCGTTCATACTGAGGACTCTTCTGGCTTTCAAATGACTAAATTCTCCCTGGTTCCTCTCATTCACACACACACACACACACACCACACACACCACACCCCTCCCATCTTATAGGTCACTGATGCCATTCCCACTTGACCCAATTTTCACAACAGCTCCACCTCCGAATTATCCTTTTGAGCGTCAGGTTTTTCCCAGGCAAGAGCATATAGGGAATACAGACATTCAGAATACCAGCAAATTTCCCATGCCAAATGGGGGGAAGTAGATCTTTCTTTCTTCAGTGAGCACAGCAGAATCCTGGCCTTTATGTGGGCTTCGGCCCAGGGGCAGACCTTAGAAAAGGGTACAAGGAAAGGCTGGTCTGTGCTGCAGTTAAGGCAAGGCTGCATTAGGTCAAGGTTCACAAGGTGGGCAAGGGAGATGACAAGAGATCTGAATATCTCTGCATGCAGTCCTCAGGCTTCCACACTCCCAAGTCACAGGCTTCAATGGACCCTTTCTGTTTGCATTTTACATCCCTGCTTCTCTTAGGCAAGTCAGATCTGGGAAGTTTTCAAGGAAAGGACTTGTTCCTTAAAGATTCTGCTGGAAAACTGAGAGGATCTATTCCTGGACCTGCATTTACCCACAGATTGAACATTCCCACCCTCAGCAGGCAGGTAGCTCACCTGAGGTAGAGTCACAGAACGGACTCACCCATGGTGAAATCCCATTGTGATTTATAAAAAAAAAAAGAAGAAGAAGCAATGACCTCAGTAATATTGGCGAATTTTCCAGGTACCTTATTCAGTGAGAGAAGACAGACATGAAAAAGTAAAGGCACGTTTATTGGGGTTTTATAATATTTTTATTTTTAATTACATGTATATACATGAATTTCTCTGTGTGGAAGTGTGCACATGAGCACAGGAGCCAAGACAGGCCCTGCTGTTAGAGTTATAGGTGGTTACGGGAGCCGGAACTCTGGTCCTCTGCCAAAGAACAGTACTCAGAATTGCTGAGCCATCTCTCTAGCCTACGTTTGCTTGTCGATTGATGTTGATATAGGAATTTTTGGAGGTATTCTTTGAATTTGGTGAAAGACTTTGCTCCTTTTTCAGGTGGGCGTTAGCTTGGGGACCTAGGGTTCTGGAAACTCAACAGCCACCAAAGCCACCTTGGCGTTTTCCGTTTCCTCATGAATTCAGAGAATTGAAATCACAGACACAGAGAGTTGGTGAGTTTTAGAAGTTTTACTTTGCTTTGTTTTATAGATGTCAATGGTGGAACTTAAATAAAAAGACGGGGCGCCTGTGTAGCACTCATGGAATAACCACCACCCAGTCTGCTAGTCTTAGGTGATCCATGGGAGAGGGATGAGCTGGTCAGTTCTGTTGGCACAAACCACAAGGTGGGGCAGTTCCCTTCTCACTTTTGTCAGTCCCCATAGCTTCCAGGCAGGAGTCAGAAATAAACTGGATCCAAGAATCAGACCTTTCTTTCTGATGTTCCTGCCTCAGGGAAAGAACATTTTTGGATCTGGTGTTTTGGGGTCCCTGCAGTACCTAAACAGGTTCTAGCTCCTGTACTTGTCAATTTGGCCCTTTCTTGCCTGTTTGTGTCTCCATGATCCTTCTTGGGTCCCACTTGGGTTAAATAACCCATCCACTGTGCCCTCCCAACACATATCCGAGTGAAAGCATGTCTTCCAGAAGGGCTCCAAAGCAGATTTATTTCAGTGCACTTGCAAAGCTGTTGTTACTTCCTTGTATCTTGTTTGTTTGCTTATGGGGGGTATGTGGCGTCATAGTGTATGTATGAAGGTCAGAGGACATTTGTGGCAGTTGTTCTCCCTTTCTACCATGTGGATCCTAGGATCCAACTCAGGTCGTCAGGCTTGGCAGCAGCTCCTTCATCCATAGAGGCTATCATACCAGCCCATGTCTTTGTATCTTATAATCAGCAGGGAGAGAAAGATTTTAAAAGAAAAGCTGAATGACCCCCCCCCACACACACACCACGACACGCGCTCGCCGCATGCACACACCACACAACACACATTAGCCGTACCAGCAAAGGTATGGCTAGGACTCAAGGACTTTTGGGGCTGGCCTGACATTTGCAAAGGCAGCAGCCATCATCAAAGCAGGACATGTTGGAGGAGGAATGGAGTTAACATCGTTCTCAATGCCCCCTTGCATAGCCGGCTCATCATTGTCCTCTTGTCTAGAATTTGATGCAGATTTGTTATTTGCTTTGGAAAGCTACCCAAGGAATGACAGACACACTCCTCTTGCTGGGAGCATCTCAACAGTTATGAATGAAAAAAAAAAAAAAAAGGATACATAATTTCCAATTAGCCATGGATATTGAGCACTTATGTGCCCCCATCTTACGCCCAACAGCTCTCTTTAAAATGGCAGTAATGGGATTTTTTTTTCCGGTTCTAAATACATTAGGGCAGAAATAAAAAGTGAGAGAGAAAAATGCAGCCAGTGAAAGATATCATTAACATTTTTGGCAACCATAGAAGGTAACGACTTAACAGACCCAAACACCTGGAAAATTTGGAAGCTGAGGCCAAGGATGAACTTGATGGAGGGTATTGGCCTAGCATGCTTCAAGCCCTGGGTTCCAGTGCCCAGCACAACAACCAATCCCCAACCAAAAATAAACAACAGTAAGAAGCAGACAAGAAAGGAAAATGCTGGGAAAAACTGTCAGCCTGATACAACCTAGAATCACCTGGGAAGAGTCTTGGTGAGGTTGCCTAGATCAGGTTGGCCTGTAGGCCTGTCTGTGGACAATTATCTTGATATCTTGATTGTTAATTGGTGCAGGAAGATTCAGCCCACTGTGGGTCGAACCATTCCCTAGGCAGGGATTCCTGAACAATATAAGAGAAGAGAAAGCTAGATGATAGAAAGATTATTTTCTCTCTCTCTCTCTCTCTCTCTCTCCTCCTAGCTGTCGATCTGATGTTTTAAGTGCCTGCCTTGACTTCCCTGCAATGATAGATTGTCACCTAGAACTGTCAATCAAACAATTTTCCTAAGTTGCTTTTTTGCCAGAGTGTTTTATCACAGCAACAGAGACAAAACTAAGACACTGAGTGACTGTAGGCTTGGAAATGGCAAGAAACAAGCCAACTTAGCAAGCAGAATACCTGAGAGACAGAGGGCTCACGAGGCACAGAATTCTTAGGAGGGTTAGAAACCAGACTGTTTATAGTCTTCAAAAAAGCCATAGAAGACTCTGCCACCCCTCCTAGCCAAGTCACTGTGTCTCTTCTTCCCAAACCATCTGATCTGGGATTCACTTCCAGAAGAAATTGAATATGAAGGGTTCTATATTCAGGATAGCACGTGCCATTGCCCACAAAGCTACCGTACAGGAAACAGGGGTGCTGCCTTGAAGGCAGAGTAAATAAACGATCCTTGCCATTTTAAGCCACTAAATTTTGAGATAGAGATTTTTTTTATAAAGCAGTAAAGTAGATAATCGATCTGATGTGGAAAGTGTGGTGTTAATCTTTCCAGCACTATAACAAAATATCTGAGAAAACTACCTTATAAAGAGAAAAGGTTAGTTTTGGTTCCCTGTGTTGGAGAATGCAGTCCATGACCAGTTAGCTCTGTTTTAGGTCTGGAGTAAGGCAAACACATCAGGGGGATGGAGGCGTTAGAACAAAGCTGCTTACATTATAGCCTGGGAGGGAGCAAGAAAGAGAAGGAAGAGGTTGGGGTCCCACAATCCTATTAAAGAGAACACCTTAGTGTCCTAAAGATGCTCACTGGGCCTCACCTCTTAAAGTTTTGCCACCTCCCAAAAACATTATCGTAGGGACCAGGTCTTTAACACATGGGCCTCTGAGAGACATTCAGGGCCCAAAAAATTAGTATGTAGTATTCCGAGGACCAATAAGTAGCCCAGAGTGGTACCCTGACAGCCAGAGCAGGAACAGGAGTGGACAGGATTCTGGGATGAGGGTCTCTAATTAAAAATCAAGAAATTTGAGGGATTTGTTTGCATGCATTCAGGAGAAACACTCACTGCTTCTGGAGTCAATCTAATAGGTAGGAAGGGCAACAAACCAAAAATAGGGGAAGAGATAAGTATTAACTCTAAGAAAACAAAACTTTGTTCTGCAAAGAACAAGTATTTAGGGCCTCCTGAACCAGGTGACAGTGCCATACTTGCTTTAAGAGCCTAAAAGGGCTACTCATGCATTTAAAATGTCCAGTTCCCACCTGCCTTGATTATCACAACTCATCGTGTTACACATCCCTCATCTGTGATCTGCGTGGTACTGTCAACTCCTGCAAGCCAATGTAGACACAAAAGAACAGAGTCAAGGGTTAAGGTACCACTCAGTAACATCCAGGCCATGGGTACTTGGAGCCTACTGTCCTCCAGTGATTATGCAGTCTTATACAAACGTGTTGCCTAACTCCTAATGACTCACAGTGCCCTGTCCAATGACCTGCCTCTAGGAAGACAGCTTTCACTGTGACATTAACTACTAAAAGCAATGGGGCTGGAGAGACGACGCCATGGTTAAGAGTTCTTGCTGCTCTTCCAGAGAACCTGACTTTTGATCCTACCAGTAGCTCCAGTTCCAGATCTGACACCCTTTTCTGGCCTCTATGGGCTCTCATAGAAACACACACACACACACACACACACACCACACACATTTTTTAAAAGATAACGTGATGCCACATGTCTGTCTAGATATGGACACCCTCACACACAAACAGCTCACAAGATAAGACTAAGTCACTTCCACTTTAACTGTTATAAAAAGAACCCTCTCTCTCACTAACCTGTGATTCTCCTCTCAAGACAGCTAATAACAACCTGAGTCATGTTCCCAGCCTGACACTAGGTTTTTAATTTTATTCAATCTAAGTCAATTTTATTTTTTATTACCATGTATTAGTTGTACATCATGAAACTTCATTGTGACATTTTCATACATTCATCTAAGGTACTTTAATCATATTTACCTCTTAGTATTCGTTATTAACTTCCTTTTCTAAGACTGAGTATTTACTAAGACAGTGTAGAGTATGCTGGCCTTGAATTCACAGCAACTCTTCTCAGTCTCCCAAATGCTTAAATTATAGACATGAGGCACCATGCCCAACCTTTTTTATTTCTAAAGCTAACTTCCATGAATGAGAGAATACATGTGATATTCGTCTTACTGTGTCTGGCTTATTTTGCTTAATACAGTGATCTCCCGTTCCATCCACTTTCTTATAAGCAAGTGTCATGATTTCATTCTCTATTATGGCTGAATGCGTAGTATGATGGTTTGAATGAGAATGGTCTCCATAGGCTCATATATTTGAATAGTTGGTCCCCAGTTGATGGAATTGTTTGAGAAGAATTAGGAGGTGTGGCCTTGTTGGAGGAGGGATGTCCCTGGGGTGGACCTAGAGGTTTCAAAAGACTCATACCATTCTCAATTATCTCTCTCTCTTTCTCTGTCTCTGTCCCCTCCCCCATTCTGTCTTCTGCTTGTTGTCAGAACATGTAAACTCTCAGCTATTTCTCAAAGCACCATGCCTCCTTGCCTGCTGCCATGCTCCCTGTCATGATGGCCACGGACTTTACTATCCTCTGAAACTGTGAGTCCCCAAATTAAAATGCTTTCTTTTATAAAATTAAATGCTTTCTTTATAAGGCGCCTTTGTCATGCTGTTTCTTCACAGCAGTAGAAAAGTAACTAAGACAAGTATCTACCACATTTCCTCTACCCCCTTTTGTTGCTGATGGACAGCTAGGCTGCTCCCATCTCCTGGTTCCTGTGAATAGTACAGGGATAGACATGGGTGTGTAAGGTTTTCTGTGGTCTGCTCAATTAGTTAGATTCCTCTGAATCTATACTCAAGAGTGGTATGGCTGAGTATCTAAGACACTTGTCTTATCTCTGGAATACAAATAACACAACAAATGTAACTTAAGGAACAAAGGTTTCATTTTGCCTTGTAGTTATAGGGTACAGTCCATCATGGCAATGGATGTGAATGGCAAAAACTTGAAGAAGCAGCTGGTCACATTGCAGCCGCATTCAGGACACAAAGAATGATGAATGCTACTAGTCAGCTAGATTTCTCCTTTTTATTCAGTCTAGGATGCCGGACCCCAGCTCAGAGAATGGTGCCATCCAATTTAAATGGGTCTGCCCACCTCAGTTAACCAAATCAGGATCATCAGGAATGGAGGTACTTGTCCCTGACAAAAGACTTACCTTCAACTTTCTAGAACCTGTCAGATTGACAACTGATATTAATCATCATACTAGATCATAGGGCAGTTTTAGGTTTTCTGAGGCCTCCATACCGCATCACTGAAAAGCCCACTCTACACACTAAAATTGGAGCCCTGAAACTGTCTGCATGTCCTGCAGGCAGCCAGCATTTGGTATTTGTAACCCCCATCCCCTTTCAGAGAGGATCTTACTATGTAGCCTTGGCTGGCCTGGAATTTTCCATGTAAACCTAGCTGGCTTTGATCTCATGTAGAGATTGTCCCCTCTCTCATTCCTCAGTGTTTGAGTTAAATTGTCACACCTGGCTTGCCAATTGTTTTCTTGATGATAGTCATTTCGCCTGGGATGAGATGGCATCTCAGAGTAGTTTTAGTTGAATATCCCTGGTGACTAAGGTGATAAATATTTTTTCACATTAATCTATTGGTCATCTATGTTTCATCTTTTGAAAACTGTTTACTTACCCACTAATTGACTCAATGACTTGCACTTGTTTAGCTGTTGTGCTGTTTATGTATTCTGGATACCAGCATGTTGTTAATGGCTACAGTATAATTTGGGGATCTAGTCCATTCTGCCTTGCTGCAGGTGACTTTGCATTGAGAGGGCTGAGCCCAGTTTTTTCTGTCCTCTAGTAACTGCTCAGCAATAAGAGGACACAGCATCACAAAGACTGGGGTACCTGGCCTCATTTCAAAGCTAAGAACTGGCTGCCTCATGACAACAAAGAGCCAAGTAGCCTCTCAGAGGCCCTCCATTCAACAGTTATGTAGAGCAAGAGTTAAAAGCAAAATTGGGTAATGGAGCTAAAACAGGAGAGCATCATAACCCCAAACTCAGAGCTGCCTCTCTGATTTCAGGTACCTCCATGGAGGTTCAATCACGTTATCTCCTGGAGGTCCAGCCCTTCCAAGCCTGTCTCCTGCCTCTTCTCTTGAAGGCATGTACCAAATGTTTCTATTAAGATTGTCTTGTTCTGCACTCCAGTGCCTTAGAATCTCTGTGTGTCATAACAGATGATAAGTTTTGAGATTAATGAGTCACTATGCTCAATGTACCAGTGTTGTGTAACACTGTTCCTGGGAGACATGAGCAAACATCACTCAGTCTAGGTAGGGGACTGACAACAGACCAAAATAATGATGCCATCAGAGTCCCACTTGGTTACCCAATGAGTTTACTGGGGTAACTTATAGGAATGTGGGTAAGGGGCCACAGGAACATGGGCTACTTAAAGATGGTGGTATCACTGCAAGCCCACTCTAGCATGGGTGATGACTCACAAAAGCTGGAAGCCTGAAGCTGTCCCCAAAACTTGCAGGCAGCTTAAGAAGTTGGAGACTCACCTTTCCCCTTTCTACTTATGCAGCCTCAAGGAGGGAGGGACTTGCTGAATCTGGTGTTACTTTCATCTGAGTCAGTTTTAAGGCACCTCTCTCTCAAATGGAATGTTTCAACTGGGAGGAAATTGCTATACTGCAGCTAGGCATTGAGAAAGAAAGAAACTAGTCACTTCCCAAAGCCAATTCAGGGACTCCATTTCCTAACCCTATTTCCAATTAGGTGTGGCTATATGATTTTTATCTTGGCCATTTGTGGGGGAGGAGAAAAAAGGACATCTTGGTAGGGATGGGTCTATCAGAGCTAGAAGTCAGAAAGAACACTAGGTCCCTGCACTCCTTTCCCCATGGAGGAGAAAGCCCTGTCTTTCAGGAACAGCCACTTCGGGGTTCAAGTCAATAGTAAATACCCAGTTGTGGGAAGACACTGGGCCTTGTTACAATGGCTGTGCTTCCCTAACTGCCACACCCCCTAGAGAGAACACTTCTTCCAGAATGGATCCTTGTGCTGTGCATGGAGAAAATTGTGGTCATTTTGACAGTGCAGGGAGGGGGTGTGGCCTCATGGGTTGCTATCTAAGATGTACAACCTCAAGCTAAAGGCAGTGACACCTCACTGTTGGGCTCCTAAATGATGAAATCCAAGTGGGACCTTCTTGTTCCATCCAGCCTGGTTTCTACAGGGTGCATCCTGACAGGCACTCACTCCCTAGATCTCTTTGGTTGCTCAGCGAAAGGGTTCTGATAGCCATAAAGGAACAGAATCTCTCTGGGAGAGCAAAAAGTCACGTGAACAACCTCTAGGAGGAGTCAAAATGTACAGCCTCCCCACAGATGGTCCACAGACCCCAAGGGTCTTCCTCCAAGTCCATAGGCTGGGTCATGTGTATCACCAAGACTAACGAGGAGCATCTCAGTGCCAGCACTCTCAGGTGCTGATGCGAGTGGCCAGGAGAAAGTGAGGAAGTAAGGGCACTTGGATTTGAGTGAGGCCACATGGGTATTTCCTGGCAGAGAGACAGATGAGGAACACAGTCAAAATTCCCTACCAAAATTCCTCAGCTCTAGCATCATGGAGGAAGGCCACGAGAGACATCCTGCCTCATCAGTGCGACAAAGGAAACATAAAGAGGGGTCAGACTTGGGAGGGGAACATGGCGAGGACTCTGGAGCACCCACATTGAGGCTTCTAGTAGTTGACTGGGAATGAGGGGACTTGTACAATCCAAAGCTAGGTTGGATGTTGAATTTGGGATACTAGAGATGGAAGGGTGTGTGTAGGGCTGGCTGGAAAAACAAAGATGCTGAAAGGTTTCCAGAGTAATACTTACAAAGCTAGGAAAGGTTGGCAAGAAATCAAAAAGCAAAGAGAAGCAGGAGAGGAGGGGAGTCCCCAGAACTACATGGTTGCCTGTGAGAGAGGAAGAACTATTTACCTAGGACAACCAGAAGCCAAGAAGGGTGTCTTAGGGTTTTACTGCCATGAACAGACACCATGACCAAAGCAACTCTTACAAGGACAGCATTTAATTGGGGCTGACTTACAGATTCAGAGGTTCAGTCCATTATCATCAAGACAGGAGCATGGCAGCATCCAGGCAGGCATGGTGCAGGAGGAGCTGTGAGTTCTACATCTTCATCTGAAGGCTGCTAGTGGAGAACTGACTTCCAGGCAGCTAGGACAAGAGTATAAAAGCCCAAACCCACAGTGACACACCTACTCAACAAGGCCACACCTCCAAATAGTGCCACTCCCGGGCCAAGCATATACAAACCATCACAAAGGGGAAGGGGCATGGGAAAGCCATCAGATCTGTGACACAGGCTTATCAAATGGGTCGAGAACAAGTTAACCCCAAAGGGCAAAAACAAGCCAGGTGTAGACTGAAAGCTTATAACAGATGTCTACAAAACATGGCTAACCTGCCCTTCTCGGGTGTGAGCTAACTACACCACATGAGGTGGTACCTTGTGCAGGTGTGGCCCCAGAGCACCAGAGTACAGGAGCACATTTGCATACCTTAAGCAAGAAGGCAAAATCTATGGGGAAAGCATATCTCAGAAAAGCATATCCCAGAAAAGGCTATCTTAGAGACCCAGGACAGAACAGTTTCCTTCTGGTACTGACAGTAACCTCTGGAGAGGCAAGAGGGCCTTGATGCTATGCTAAGGAACCTGATCCCTGTTGTCCTCCCAACTCACCGCTTTCCTGTGTTCTGCTATTCTGTGTGGGAAATGTCCAGGTCACATCTGCCTCCCCAGTGTCCAGAACCACACACGGCACAAGACCTTCTCTTAGTTCAGGTAGCTAAGAAGCTACCAGAACCAAACATCCCAGAACCACACTTCCTCCATTCTGGATTCTTAGAATGTGTATGAGGTCCCTTTGGTGGTGTAGGGCAGGGGCATGGTCTCATAAGTTGGCATCTAGTTGTCCAACTTCAAGCCAGAGCCATGACACTCCACTGGTGCTGAGTTCCTAAAAGACAGAATCCAAGTGGGATTTTTTTGCTCCAACATGGCCTACTGTCCACAGAACCAAAGAAAGACCAAAGCGATCCTGAGTTCAAATTCTTCATGGAGAATCTGATTGGTCCAGTAGAGTCAGGTGCCACACCCTTATCCAATCACTTGTTTGCCAAGGAGAGGCTCTTGGGCCTTCAGGTAGAGGCCAGGAAGAAGCCTTTTGGAAGAAAGAATCCAAGTAGTGTTTTGCTTTGTTTTGTTTTTGTTTGAAGAAGAGAGTTTGGGTAACTCTATTTCTAGTCAACTTGACCAGATTTCAAGTCATCTTGAAGATAACTCTCTATCATCTATTTGAGGATTTCCAGAGAGGTTTAATTTGAGGGGGAAAAACCCCACTTCAAATTCAGAACACCATCCCACAGACTTGGGTTCTGACTGAATAAAAAGGGAGAAGGGGAAAACCACGCTGAGGAGAAGCAGGCACCCCCTCCTGCTTCCTAGTTGTGGATTCAGTGTGACCAGCTGCCTCTTGTCCTACAGCCATGCCTTCCTGCCATGAGATAGCACCTGAAATTGTGAGCCAAGAGAAACCTCACCTTCCTTAACTTCTTCTGTCAGGTACTTTATACGAATAATGTTTCATTACTTGTCTGAGAATTTCATATAATATTTTTTTTAAATCTGAGTATGTGGGGGGGTGGGGTTTGGGCAAAATGAATGTTAATGTGTACAGAAGTCAGAAGCCTGGGATTTCCCTGGTATTGGAATTACAGACAGTTGTGAGCTATCTGATGGGGTGCTGAGAATTAACTTGGGTCCTCTGGAAGAATGGCAAGTGCTCTTAATTGGTGTACCATCTATCCAGCACACATAGAATAAATTTTTATCATATCCACACTCCTGGTACCCCAACTCTTTCAAATCCAGCCTCTCCACCTTCCTCTTGCCACTTGCTCAACTTTGAGTCCCCTCACAACCTCTAGCCCAGTTTGTTTTGTCCAACATTGGGAATTGGGCCCTGCCCTGGAATGTGGTTGATCTACCAGGGGACCCATGATTAAAGCAAAGATTCTCCCTCTCCCCAGCAGCTACCCAATGCTAGTAGCTGCTCAGTCAGCAGTGGGATTTCATATGTTTTTTCCCCATCATCCAGCCCCATGCTTGGATTTTTGTCTGGCTTGAGCTTGTGGTGGTTTTGGCATGCTGTAACCATCGGTTTGAGTTCACATGCACTGCTACCCTGTTGTATCCGGAAGATACTGTTTCCTCTGGTTCTTACAGTCTTTCCCTCCACTTGTCCCAAAGACCCCAAATCTAGATGCATTTCATGTGGGCCCCGAGTTCTCCGTGGCCTCTTCTTTAATGTAGTTTGTAAAACTCTGATTTGCCCGCAAATCCAATGGCTTTGCTAGGACAAAAACAGGCAGGCAGAGGAGGTCAAGTTCTGTCTTAATGGTGACCAGCAAAGGACTCATATGGAGGCCAAGAGGTAAAGTAATATGTACCCACAAAGAGGCAGCATTCCCAAATGGATCCTCTAAGCTCCCTCTCTAATCCAGGCCTGCTCAGGGATACTGCCTGAGAGTTCATCAGTCCAATCAGATGATGTTTCCCCAGCCTCAGATCTCATTTTATCGGTTGTAGCTCAACTTGTGTTTCCTTCAAGTAAGGATTCAAAGGAGAGACAGAAGGATGAAACAGACAGGGACTATGAGGCAGTGCCTGGACACTGCCCTGCTCGGAATGACCTCACATACTATGTGGGCTTGCATTAGGTAGGCTCCCAGCTTAGTCTGTTTTCGTTGTCATCATAAATACATAGGCTGGATATTACAAAGAATAGAGGTTTGTTACTCATGGCTATAGACTCGGGAAGCCTAAGAGCACAGAGTGTCTGCTTGGCCTCTGGTGAAGGTTCAGCAGTTAAGAGAACTTGCTACTCTTGCAGAGGACCTGGGTATAGTTCCTTGCCCCACATCAGGTGGTTCATCACTGTATATAACTCCAGTTCCAGGGGATCTGATGCCCTCCTCTGGCCTCCTCTGGTACCTGCCCAAAAATCGTACATATATGTATAGCAGGGTCACACACATACACATAAAAGTAATTATATGTAGTAATTATATATAAATCATATTCACATTAAGGAGAAAAGTTTATTTGGCTTATAGGGTATCTTTTCAGGGAAGTCGGTGCAGAAACTCAAGTATATAATCACATAGCATCCATAGTCAAGAGCAGATAAAAACTGAATGCACGCATGCTGTCTATTTGCTAGATTGCTTAGCTCAGCTAACCTTTCTCATTTACACAGTCCATAACTACCTGCCCAGGGAATGGTGCCACCTACAGTGGCTAGGTCTTCCCTCATCTTACTAACAATCAAGACAATTGTAGGCAGCCGTGTTTAAGATAGCACCTGGGACAGTTGCAAAGTCGTATGACTAGCACCTGACAATGTAAGCAGCTGCTTCCAGAGTGGCCAGCTCAGCTAAACTGGTAAACAAGTCCTTTGTGCATGCGTCGGCCTCATGCCCCTCCCAAGCGGGCTTATGCTAAATGAGGTATTGGCAGCTTAACCTATCCTGAGAGAACACATCACCCAGCCCACCTTGGGCAGGTTATATAAGCAGCTCATTTTCTGCTGCTTGGGGTCCCCGTCCTGGTCCTGGTCCCTGTCCAGGTCCCCGTCCCAGTCCTCGTCCCAGTCCCCGTCCATAAGTCAAGAGTCGTTCCTGGAATAAAGCTGACTGAGAAGGATCCGACCGTGCCCTGTCTTAGTTGCTGGCCAAAGCGGGACGCGACAGACAATCCCCTGCAGACATGGTCATGGGCCAATGTGATTGAAGGGGATTCCTCAAATGAGACCTTTTGCCAGGTAATTCTAGGTTGTGGCAAGTTGACATTTAAAACCAAACGACATACCACCTAAGAAAGGGACACAGTCAAGTCAGAGAGGGAAGCTTATAAAGAATGTGCTCTCTCTGTGCAAGGACCAGTTAGCCCCTGGCACACATATCTTAATGTCGCTGGTACAGGTCAATGGGAACCAGTTAGGGGCCCTTTCGAGTGAGTGCCAGGGGCAGCTTCCTGGGCTTGGAGAGAGGAGGAGAATGAATGGAAGTGGCACTGTACCTCGTGGGCTCCTCTGGGGAAAGTCACTTGGTCCTTTGGCCTTTTTACTTCTGCTGTGCATGCCCAGACCCATGGTTCCCACTTCAAGCAACACTTGGATGCTTGTTCCTTTGTCAGTGTGGTGGTGGCATGTTGTGACATTGGCTGAAACATGAACTTTTCCTTAGGTTGGAGGGTAGAAGAGATAAGGGAGGGAAAGACCAGAAATATCCCCAAAGACACAGGGGTGTGGTTCTGTAGCTATTTTTAACAGGAAGTGTGAATAATAAACTATTCTTTTTTCTTCCATGTTAGAGCAGGCTCAAACATTTACTAGCTTGTTAAAATGCACCACCTCATCAGAGTCTTCAACAGCCTTGTGGGTCTGTCCACCCCAGCATTTCCCCACTATCCACTGGATCCTACTCAGACCAGCCTTGGGATTCCTGAGCTCAAGCAATCCTTCTGCATAGGTCTCCAAAATACCTATAACTACAGGTGCATGCTATTACAATTTAACTCATTCCAATTTTGTATGACCATGGTCAGAGAGGTTAGGCTCATGGTGACCCATCAAGAGAGCAAGCGCTGCTTGGATTTCGAGGCCATTTCTACCATCCCTTGCACCCTGCTACCTTCTCATCAGCCTCACATTTGGAAGCCCACGTGTTTCAAGAACTAAACTGTGGAGCAAATTTGGCAAGGCTCCTGAGCAATTAGGGGCAAGAAAGGGAAGATTTCTGTGGAATGCAAGACCCCTACTTGTTGTCTGCGGGCCTACTTCCGGTAACGGCCACACCCTTTTCTGTGCCTCCAGCATAGACAGGGAAGAACTGAAGGGGCAGTCTCTTCTCAAAGAACTAAGCGATGATCTTGGTTTTGTTTTGTTGTTGTTATTGCTATTTTGTTTTAACAGAATCCACTTTAAAAGGGAGGAAATTCTGACCCAACGAAACACGTTTTGTTTGTTTTTCAAAGACTTCTTCATTATATGTGCCTGCCTGCTTCTCCATGTGTGCAGGTGCCCTCAGAGGCCAGAAGAGGGCATTGGATCCCTTGGAGCTGAAGTTCAAAGGGCTGCCTCGTGTGGGTCTGGGCACTGAACCCAGGTCCTCTGCAAGAGCAGTCAGGCTCTTAACTGTGGTTGCCAACAAAGGGATCACATTGATTTTTGATCCCTAGGATTCACATGTAGAGGAGAAAATTCAGTCCTGCAAGTCATTCTCTGACCTCCATAAGCGTGCTGTGGTTTACTGGCGTGTTCACACACACAACACACACACACACACACACACACAGACACACAGGAATGGTGCTAGTTGTTGCATAAGAATGTAAGTATTGGGCTGGAGAGATGGCTCAAGCAGTTAAGAGCACTGACTGTTTTTCCAGAGGTCCTGAGTTCAATACCCTGTAACCACATGGTGGCTCACAGCCATCTATAATGGGATCTGATGCCCTCTTCTGGTGTGTCTGAAGACAGCTACAGTGCATTCATATACATAAAATAAATGAGTATTTTTAAAAAAAGAAAGAAAGAATTTAAGTATCTTTAATGTCACCATGGCCGAATGGTCAATTTTACACACTTTCTGTTTACACAATATTGTTTTAAAAGACTTCTTGCTTTTCATTTCCTTTTTTCTGTTCTATCCTTCTCTTCCTCCTCCTTTTTGTTTGTTTATCCAGGGTTTTCATCATGTAGTTCTGGCTATCATGGAACTTATAACTCAGAATTCTACCTGCCTTTCCTGGAATTAAAGGTTTGGGCCACCACACCCAGCTACTTCATTTTTATTTCTATTTGTGTCTGTGGATGCGCGCATGAGCAAGTATGTGCAGGTACCCTTGGAGACCAGTAGAGGGTGTTGGATCTCCTGGAACAGGGAGTAACTTGCCCCACATAGATACTGAGGACTGAACCAGGGCCCTCTACAAGAGCAGCAAATGCTCATAACCGCTGAGCTGTCTCTCCAGCCTCCCAACCTTTTAAAATGGAATTTAGTAAACACTTAATGATCATCTCTTCTGTGGATGTACACTAGATATGCAGAGCCATGGAGCATCAGCTCAGTCAGCTATGGTGCCCAGTGACATGCTCTTACCCAGTTGCAGAGTTGGAGTAGCACCTTTCAGGGGAATGACCTCGCTGAGCAACAAAAGCCTTTAAGAATGACATAGGATTTCCAGGAACTGAAGTGACAGAGCTAGCAGCAATGTGAGGTATTGTCCCAAGCACAGAACCATCAGGAAGAACAATCTAGAAACATTAACAGCTGCTAAGCTGCCTCTTCCTAAAGCCCTTCCCCTAGTGTATTCTTCTGGAGCCACTTGTGAAGACAGACAAGAGTGTCTCCATTGCAGACTGTTGTTGTACTGCCCTACTGTGTATAAGCCCTTACTGAGCTCATGGCACTGGTAAACTCCCAGTAGAAACTCAAATCTGATCTGTTCGTGATCTGTCTCCAGTTTCAAGTTGCTTTCAAGGATTCTGAAGAGTTCCTTTCAGTTCCTGCAGAGGTCCACGGTAGCACTGGTCTAGAAGCAATGGTGACTCCCTTACAGGGAGTAACTGTGTCTCTTTATGTCCCCAGTCCTTCTACCCTTGTGCACATTCTTAGTAACCCACCCCAAAGCCCCTCCGTCTGTCAAGAACACAAGGCACACTTGTTAATCAGCCTGTGTTTTCCCCAGTGTTTTGAAGAGCTGAGGCACTGCCGGGATTAAAGCCTAGTGTTATTATTAGCCTCGTGTCCACCATAGTGGGTGTCGCTTAATTAGAACTGTACAATAGCTAAATCTGCCTTAATTGGCTGGGATGTGGTGTCTGGGCTGTGCTCTATTCTGTGGCCGTCACGTTGCCTTCTCTGGCTATGGGTCATGTTGGAGACCTTGGGTAGGGTTCTCGGAAGGTTATCTGGCTACTGATTAACACTTAATTAGCACCTTTTTCATGTAGCACAGCAGTGACTTTGTAAATTTAAAAATTTCAGGGGACCACTTAATGTGGAATTAAAGTACAAGAGCAATATTTAAGATGCATGAAATTGTTTTACGCATTACAGCATTAACGAGCTCTTAATTTATGCAGTGCATGCCAGCGATGGGTAATTAAAGTGTGGGGGGGAGGGGGAGTGTGGAGCTCTACGTTGTCCTGTTTTTTCCTCTACTGAGGCTTCTGAAAGCTTTTGTTTCTCAACTGCTTTTCTCAGCTTAGGAGTAACTTGTAGGGTCTCAAGCTTAGTTCTCATAGTACAACTGGTATCAACTGCAAACTGAAGCCAGCTCCCTTCCAGGACCTAGAAGTCCTACCAGCTTCAGTGATTGGTCTAGAGATAGACACAAAAACCAACTAAAGCCAAGGAGGAGTCAGAAGATATTGGCTGGGCCTGGAAGAGGGCTGCTGGAGGTGTGGGCAAATGGGACTTGTTCTGTGTCCTCCTCAGTAGCTGTTGGAAGGGCTTGGTCCTTTATTTGCTTGGTATGAGATGGGAGTGTGAGAGCTGGAGTCAGGCAGCCATTTTGGAACCATCATGGAGTGGCAGGGGAGTCATTGTTTGTTTGGTAGGTGACTACAACATCCACAGGAGGCCACATGACCAGATGAAGAGAAAACCCTTGGCTGTGAGACTTTACTGGAAATATTGATTGGGGCTTCTTTGGAAAGCAGCCCGACCTCTAGACATTTGAATTAGGTAGGAACCCACATAGACATTGAATATTCCATTTCCCTGTCTTTATACATATGGTTCTCTTTTACCAGAACATTCTATCTTTCCATATCCTTCAAGGTTCAGATCAGGTGTCCATGCAAGAAGCTTGTCTTGTGCTCTCCTCCTCTGGGACAGTCATACCCACGGCTTGAACCCCCCTCCTTCCTGAAGAGTGGGATGCTGCCCCAATGTGGCTTTCCACCTCCTCTAGGAAGACCTAAAGTTTCTGCTTCTGTCCCCAGAATTAATTTCACACACAGTACATTGAGTCTAGGAAGGACCTACACTCCTTCTCCAAGGGAAGCAGAACCATGAGGGTGGTCAGGAGAAGAGAGAGAGAGAGAGAGAGGAGAAAGTCACATCTCACGTTTCTGCCCAGCGGCAGCTGCTGAGAGTACAGGACCCTGGATAAGAAGGGGAAGGGGCCATAGAGGCAGCATACACTCTGTTCAGGAATTACACAGCTGAGGAAGGCCCACGAATTGCAGACAAGCCTTGCCCTTTCTCCTTCCCTCTCCCTCACTAAACCCTTAGATTATATTAATAAAGCTAGCCCCCAAGGTCCTTTCTCTAATTTGGCCACGGACTCATTCCTGAGACAAAACACCAAGGTCCAGCAATCAAAATTCATTCTTGGGCTACACTGGCTAACCTGTCCAATCAGGACTTACCCACTTACCCTAGCACAGACTGCCCCTCTCCTTCCTAAACACCCACTCCTCTGAAAACTACCTGCTGCTTGCTCTCCGACTTTGCCCATAGCCCCCTGCTTGCCCCTCATAATAAATCTCCTTTGTGCTGAGAACTTGGTGTCTGGGTGTGTCCTGTACCAAGTCTGCGCTGACACCCCCTCTACCCTGCTCTATAATCTCCCCTGTCATCTCCCTTCTTTTCAACTACTCAAGACCCAAGTGTCCAATGGCTGATGCGGGGCTGCGCTCTCATGTGTTCCTTAAGGAAAAGCATCTTTTGGGGCCACTCCAAGGGTGGTCAGCTCCTAGGCAATGACTGAAAGAGATAGTGCTACATGACAGTGCAGGTCATTTGTGCTCTTCTTCTAGATGGTCATTCTGCTCCAAGTTCTACCTGGATCAGCAGTGACTTTGCACAGCTGCATGGATGCCTGATGTCTCCCATTCCCTCTCCTTGTATGGCTTCTACTTGCAATCAACTGTTGGCATGCCCATCTCCACCCCTTCCCCTGCTTCCAGAAGGGCCTCTCCTTGGGACCCTTCTTGGAGGTCTGAACTGCCAGTTCTTGTGTGTGCTTCGGAAAAACATTCCCCCCCCCCATTCATTTATATCTACGTATGTCCATATACCACCCAAATAGCTGTGAGCACTCATCTCATTTTAACATAAATGAGACTTCACAGGATCAATGGTTCTGCCACTTTTTAAATTCTAACCCATCTTTGTGAATGGTAAATATCAGTACACATGGGTATGTCTTTTTATTTGCTGTATAATATTTCCCAGCACAACACACTGGTCCCTTGATTACTAAACTCTTTTTTTTTCCTTTACAGTTCTGGAGACATAATCTAGGGTGTTGAGATGCTAGGCAAATAATCCACTGCTGAGGTCCATTATTAGCTCCCTAACTATTCTCTGACTGAGATGATGGACTCTTGGGATGCTTCCGATGTATTAGCCTAAATCCTGCAAAGACTACACTGTCAGCACCAACCTCACATAGTGGGGAAAAAAGCTAAAGGAAGGCTTGGGCTAGCCATGGCTTGTATTTTTCTACATTCATGATGCTTTGGACCTCGGATCTCACTCACTAACCCTCTTGCCTGGCTGGCTCTTGCTTCTTGGATGCTGTAAATACCTCACCTTGCAAATACTATCAAATCTGGAACAGAGCCATGCCCCTAACCATGGCTTTTACAGGATTTCCAGGCTCCTGGTCCTCCATGCCCCCTCCACCTCCCTGCCCCTAATACCACCTAACATGCCAGGGCCAGGGAGGATGCCACTGTATTTTAAAACAGGACCCAGCAAAGGCAGGGTAGATGAACATTTTCTTTTTTCTCCTGACAGTTCCAAAATGCTTTCATTTGTGATCCCTGTCTAGGTAAATGTACCAATCTAAATGTGTTGTTGTTACCCAAGTCAGACTAGGAAAAGAACTTTCTACCTGATCTTCCTGATTTCTGGGGTATCTTAAAACCTCCACCAACAGCAATAACCCTTCTGAGCTGACTCCCTCACAAAGCAATGAGCCAGGCGGGACAGCCACAGCCTCACCACAGTCTTAGGCCTTGATAGTTCCACCAGCTCACCAGGGCAAGGCCCCTCCCTTGCTGACAGAGGCTACCAGGTTCCCTTGGGGCTGATGTCATCTTCACCTGAGATGGGAGGAGGGACTGATGACTACCCATGGGGCCAGAGGCGATGACGTGGGACATCCTGGTGGAGGCTGGCCTGTGTTCACAGCAGCCTGCTGGAGCTGGAGCCTGTCAGCTCAAGCGGCAGTGAAGGAAAGATGGTTCTGACACAAAAGCCCAGGGGAATCCGTGGAGGAGCCAGGCTGTCATTACTTATTAACAATAGGCCTGATCCCCAGCCGGGGAGGCCCAGGGAAATGGCCTGTGGGGAGGCCCAACTCTCCCTATGAGATGGATTAACACTTTCTGAGGGGAGGGAGCTGTCTGGAGGGTCGCCTGTCACTTTTTTTTTCCATATCAGAGCGGGACATTCTTCTGAGAGGTAGTGCTGCCCTCTTCCTCTCTACTCCCTGTTCCCATCCCTCTCTCTTCACTGCTTCTGGTTATAAGCAGGGCCACCTACAGGATGTGGGAAACTGTTGAGGGAAATGGAAGTTTCCAAACTACACACAACCAATAATCTAGGTCTGATGAATGGCTTCCATCTACTGGGGCAGGAAGAGAAGAAGGCAGCCAGCAGTGAGAAGGGAAAAGACCCGTACAATGTGGGCCTCTAACACTGGGGTTGCCCTACTTTGGTCCCTGAGGGGTCCAGGGTTCAGCTTCAGCTTGATTTGCTCAGTCCGTCTAGCATAGCAAATGTCTAGTGGGTGGCCTGAGCCATCTCACCAGCTGCAGGGTAGTGTCCCAGCATCCCAAGGATGCAGAGGCTGAGACGGAGAAGGGGCACTGACCATGCTTCAGTGGGTGCTCTTCCAATCAGCTGCAAAGGCTGTGGAGGTAGATGAGGGCAGCTGGAAGGGACCAGGGAAGAAAATCCCATGCAAAGCTTACTGGCGCCTGTGCTGGCTCTAGCAGGCCACAGGGACCTGGGCTGGGTGAAACTCCGGAGGCCTGGGAGGGGGTGAGTGGCTGTAGCATAGTCTGAGCCAGTGCCCAGATGCTGCCCAACCCAAGGCAAGCAGTCTTTCCCTAGCCTGCTGTCTCCCCCCCAACCTCCATCCCTGCCTTCAGGAACTGGGAGTACAGCAAGGCTTCCTGGAGAACTCTCAACCCTGAAGCTGTCCTGAAACATTATGGGCCTTTCTCTCCCATGATGGCCCTGCCCCCACAGAGCAGGATGCCCCACACAAGCCAGCCTGACCTCAAGGCCAGCTGCAGCTCATCTCCATCATCTCCCAGCCTTGTTGTTCTTCCTCCCATCCTTTCCCTACCCTTCCTGCAGTCCTGGCTCCTCAAGCTTTCCCCTCCCCCTCCTTGCCCCTCCTCCCAGCCTTCTTCCTGATGGATCTGCGCAGCGGCTCTGAAAGCCACAAAGGCAGACCACCACCAGCGGACCTGGCTCTGCCCACCACTATCATTCTGTCAAATACTTTACCCATCTGTAAAGAGCTGTCTGAACCCAAGTACAGTCCCCACTCCAACCAGGTGGCTGGACTCTCCCTTGCAAGGGGAGCTAACAGGTCAAAGGCTATTAGTCTGCTTTCTGCACATCAGCTGGGCAGGAAGGGTGCAGTCATTATGTGATATATGATTTAAACGCCTGGGGCAGGGCTGTTTGTTAACTTTGGAAGAGAGTGACAGACCTCACTGGGAACAGGGATTTAGGAGTGAACATCTGGCTTTTCAGGAGACCACAGTCTGGGGTTATCAGGCCTGCACGTTAGCATGCACCTCAGTTTGTGTGCTTGTCAGTGGGGCCTTGGTCATGAGCTCTTAGAGGCACTCTAGAGATTAGAGAGAGGGATGTCTGGATTAAAATCCAATCACACGTGGGCTCACAGATCACGTGATTGGCAATTCTGGCAGCCCCAAGGCTGCACTCACTGGAGTGACGCTCTACTCCTGACACCTGAGTCCCACTCGTCCAGCTGCTGATTTGGGAAGCCTGCCTCCCTCCAGTCAAACTAGAAGGTTAGAACAACCCACTCGAGGAATCCTGCTGCATTTGCCTTAGGCAAACTTCCCTGTGAGCTGCAGCAGCTGGAGTTCTTAAAAGGACAGAGCAGGGAATGTCACTGAATTGACAGAACAAGTTATTTGACTGCTCTGCGCTGCTTGCTCAGAGCTGGCCTGAAGACTTCCTGTCACCCCAACCTGGTGGCCCAGTGTGAAGAGGGACTTATAATTATGAAGGCAACAGAGATTTACCAAAAGAACCTAATAGTTTTGCACCACCAAACTGGGCTTGAGCTGGGGTCTTTTGTAAAACCATAATCAGCTGTAAACCCCCATCTCCCCACACCAGTGCCCTTGGCTGCTGCCGTGTTTCTCACCTGTACAATGTACCCTTAATGACAAGAACAGGAGCTAGAAACTGATGAGGCCATTTAGGGTAAGGACTCCCTCCCACACACACACACAAAGGCTGTGTCCATTCTTGTCATTGGACAGAAGCAAAAATGTCCTTGATTTTGTCCTGGCTACAGACCACGAATGCCAGAAGAGAGCTCTGCTTTGGTCTGTCTCTTTTCCTAACTGAGTGCTTTTAGCTTACAGGCGATTCCATTAGTCTCCTCCCAGGGACCTAGCAATGCTTATGTCATCACTGGGCCAGGTGCAGGTGGCCTGGCTTGCTCACCACTCCAGCGCTCTCTCTCTCTCTCTCTCTCTCTCTCTCTCTCTCTCTCTCTCTCTCTCCCCCCCCCACCCCGGCTGTGTTCCTGGCCAGTCTCTCCCCTTCTGTTCTTCTCTGTTCCCCTTCTTGTCCTTCTCTGTCCCTCCTTCTCTACCCTCATGGCTCCGCTCCCATCTGTCTTCCTCTACCCCTTATCTTTCTCAGGGTGGATACCTTGGCACGGGCCCTCCAGGTTACATACTCTGCCACATTATATTTCATAACAAACTGCTTGGAAGCTACACATGAGTGTGTAGCTGAAACTCCAGTCAATTCTCTCCTGGTCCAGCTTTGGGCTGGACTCTTGAGTTTTCATGATGGAAGTAGGTTATATCTAGTCTCTAAATTAAGCCTCTCGCTCTCTCTCATATGCTCTCTCTCGCTCTCCGCTCTCTCTCTCTCAAGACTCCTTCCTTCCTTCCTTCCTTTCTTCCTTTCTTCCTTTCTTCCTTCCTTTCTTTCTTTCTCTGTAGTGTTCTGCCTGCAGGTATGCCTGCATGCCAGAAGAGGGCATCATCAGATGGCTGTGAGCCACCATGTGGTTGCTGGGAATTGAACTCAGGACCTCTGAAGAGCAGTCAGTGCTCCTAACTGCTGAGCCATGTCTCCAACCTAGTAGTCTATCTTGAGAAAGAAATGCTCATTACCTAGATAAAGCCAGTAGCCTTAGAGGGCGTTGAGGACAAACCCCCTTTTTTTCCGCTGGTTTGAAGCTTCACACTTCCATTTCCCTGGTTACATTAGAAAGAGAAACATCAGCTTTAGGATTCCTTGTCAAAAGAATGAAATACCTTTGGCCCTGACTGTAGACTCCACAATCCAATCTGCTCCAAAGATTAGAACATTACACACTGTGGCCTCCTCCCTTCAGAGTTAATCTAGATTCACCTGTCAATCACCTGGCCAGGAGCAGACCCCCCACCCCCGTTGCTCTTGAAAGCTGATTCACCTAAAGAAGACATGCTGAGGAAGGGGAGGAATAATTACCCCCTTAATGAGATAATATATTTATAACCCCCCAAAATTCCTCCTCCTGTAGACAGAGTGAGCCTTTACCATGCCTTCCTGAGTGGCTCAGAAACTCCTAACTCTTCCCCTCCCTTCTAGTTCCTTTTCCTTTGACTATTGGACAAAGCCAGGGTACACATTGCTAAGACAACTTGGATTAAATCTCTCCCTACAGCCAGGCTTCAGAGAATAGAGTCTGTGTAAATGATGGCTCTTAGTGAATAAAAATGAGGACATGAACACTCCTAGGTGTAGTTGAGGGAAAAGTTTTTATGAGAGTCAAATGGGAGAGTGCAGCCAGTGGCATCTGGAAGGATCTGGACTGAACATGGCCAGCAGGCTGAACCAGTCCATGGGGCGGTGGAGGGGGGCATGAGAGAGGAAGAGGAGAAAGAAGACAGAGGACAAGAGGACCACGAAGGTTGGCATTTACTCTAGGCTCTGCCCCACAGTTACCTGGCAACAGCCAGGTGTGCCTGACTTACTATAAAAGGGGCTGCTTGCCCCCTCCTCCCTCTCTTGCTCTCTTCTCTGCTATTCTTGCTCCAGTTCCCTTACCCTCTTCCCCATCTCTCCCCATTCCCCTCCCCCTTCTCTCTCCACGTGCTCATGGCTTTCTTCTTCTTCTTCTTCCTCTTCTTCTTCTTCTTCTCCCCTCTCCCCTCTCTTCTCTCCCTTCTCTTCTCTCCCCTCTCTCCTCTCTCTCTCTCTCTCCTCTCTCTCTTTCTCTCTCTCTTCCTCCCCTCCCCATGCCCTGAATAAACTCTATTCTATACTATACCATCCTGTGGCTGGTCCCTCAGGAGGAAGGATGCCTCGGCATGGGCCCGCAGAGGCCCCCCTTCCCCATGCCATACTGTGCCTCTACCAAACTTATCCCTGGCCCCTCCTATCTTTTTATAAAACACAACAAAGAGAGCTCCAGAAGTAGACCCAGCAAGAAGCCAAGAACACCAAGATAGTGCATGGCCAAAATGACTGAGTTATATAGGGATGTGTAGGTACAGGAGGAAAATCGGAAGTCCCTCGCCCCCAAGAGGTGGAAGGATGAAGTACTAGGAAGAACCACAGTACTGAGTGAGATTTATCCCTGGTTTCTTTGGAGCTGACACTTAGGCAGCTCTATAATGTGCCACCTGTGTGAGACACAGAGTCCATTATCTGGACAATATAACCTAACAGAGATTATGGTGGGCGAACTTTAAACATCATTTTCTCTGTGTAGTAAGAGAAATGCTTACGGACACTAGTCCCCACTGTCACTTGCTTACCTCTTCCCTGCCTTTAAATGCTGTTGTAAGAATATGAGGTGACAGAATAACAGCCACTACTTCCTGTCTATGGGGGATTTTTTTTTTTCTGTTAAAGATGGCCAGTCCACAAAGGGCCAATGGTCCATAAATCTCCCCCACTTTGTAAAACTTTTGTTTACACAAAGCCCCAGCTGCATCCTGAACTTCATGGCCTGTAGCTGCTGACCCCTCACCCAGTTTTTTTTTTTTTTTTTCCTTTCCTTCATTTCCTTTGCACTAAATCTTTTCAAACTAGCCAATCATGAAGGACTGGGATAGACGCCAGCCAATGGGGAAAAACACAGCACCTTTGTTAGAATAAAACTTACTAGCCTGGTTTGGGTTGTTGCACCTACCCACCTTTGGGGGATTGTGCTTTGATACAAGGTTTCTCTGTGTATCACTGCTGTCATAAAACTCACTCTGTAGACCAGGCTGGCCTCAAACTCAGAATCCACCTGCCTCTGTGTTTCTGAGTGCTGGATTAAAGGCATATGTTGCTACTGCCTGGCCCAGCACACCGCTTTTATACAAAATAAATGGCCTTGTCGAGTTAGTTTCACTTAGTGAGTTTCTCACTGAGAATATTTGTTTCCAACACAAGAACCTTGAATCCTTCCAGGTGTGCCCTTCAACTTCCAGAGGTGCTGCTATCACTGCTGTGAGGGAACCTGGATAAACATACCTTTTCTAAGCTGGGCAGTGGTGACACATGCCTTTAATTTCAACACCTAAGTGACAGAGGCAAGTGGATCACTGAGTTCGAGCCAGCTTGGTCTACGAGTGAGTTCCAGGACAGCCAAGCTACACCGAGAAACCTGTCTTGAAAACAAAACAAAACCAAAAAACAAAGCAAACAAAAAAACCCTTTTCTAGAGAATGGTATTTCATTTGCAGATGTGAACAGAGACAACTTAGTGAATCTCGCAGGCGCACACCCTCCAGACTCATGCACTCAAGTGCACCCCCTGAAGCACACGCCCCTTCCGATTGGCACTAACTTTGCTTTGCATCTTTTGGGCTCTCTGGAGTTCTAAGGCATAGAGACACAAGGAGTTAGTGCAGGTGTTGGAACTGCAGAAGTCCCTGAGGTTGAGCGAGAGTCCTGGAAATGCCAGCAGCCAGGGCCAGGCTTGTCATGTGGCCTTGTCTTTGGCTGTCCTGGACTCCAAAGCTACTTCTATTATTGATGTTTAGCTGACCTCCCTTCCCCTCCCTTCTTGCTGCCTCTTCCTGGCTTCCCGTCCTTCCTTTCTTCTCTCTCTCATTTTCAATGCCTATCATTGTTGCTACACAGTAAACCCCACCTTCAAGTGGAGTGGAATTAGACGTCAGCTGTTTTGTATAACAGGTGGAAGCCTCCTTACCGTGGATGCTGGGGGCCAGAAGAGCTTCAGATTTCACATTGGGGGATATTTACATATGCCTAATGAGGCATCTTGGGAAAAAGAACCCAAGTCTAATCTTAAAATTTATTTATGCTTCATGTATCCTATACACATAACCTGAAGGCGATTTTATGTAATATTTTAAATAATTTTGTGCATAAGACAAAATGTGTATAACTCATATGATCAGATTTCTAGTATGATATAGGCATTTACGTTTCAGACTGGAGGTAGGGTTTCATGTGTGTTGTGCAGAGGCCAAAGGGCAACCTCAAGTGTCAGTTCTTCATAAGCTCCCTCCTTTGAGAAAGAGATCTCTTATTGGCCTGGTATTTTACTAACACAGCCAACTGACTAGCCAGTGAGTTCCAGAATCTAGCTGTCTGCCTCCTCAGCACTGGGATTAAAAGTAATGGACTTGGCTTCTTGTTTATTTGTTTGTTTCTAAACATGGGTTTTCTGGGGGTTAAAGCAGTCATCGTGCTACTCTAGCCAATGTGTTGGGCTTCCTAAGTAGTACCCCTCAAAGCAAATGTTCCAACAAGAATTGAGAGCCCTAGACGTAACGTCTGCCATATCTTATTGCCAAAAATGGCCCCAGGCACCACCCAGTTTGCAAGTAGGGGACCTACCCCATTGGGAAGGTGAACAGATGTTACATTCATTCTATTACATCTCTCCTGTCAGTTGGGAATTGTGAGAGATGCTCTTGCATCAGGGATATGACACAAGCACTATCGCTTGCTTCCCTTTGGACTTCTGCTGCATGAAGTTTATCTGGGGGGACCGTTTTTCTCATTTCCTTAAGTCATGAGGACAACCTTTTGCCATTCTAATGGGGTGAGTGTCAGCGAGACTGGAAGATAGAAATCAGAGTGGGGTTGCTCTCAGGGGATTAATGAAGGGAGGGGATAGATGATGGGAGAGGCTGCTGACCATGTGACTGGAGCTGGATGAGGTTTGCCACCCCTGGGAATAAGAGAAAGGAAGCCCCTACTGAAACAAGAGATGAATCTAAGAGATTTCCTCTGATGTCTTCTGAAGCTTAAGAAACACAGGATTCCTTGGCACACCACACCAGATCAGACTGCATGTCTCCGTCACGTCTGGCACCAGGGCCATTATCCCAAGCAGCCCCTAACTGAAGCTGTATTGTCTGTGTGCTCCCAACTTTGGGGGCAGCAGAAAAGAGCCACTGAGGTAGGAGGGCCTGTACTCCGCCCTGAGCTCCTTCTCTGCTTATTCCCTAGGCCGGGGGGGGTGTGGGTAGGGGCCGGCTAAGGGGGGGGGTGGGTCTGGGGGGGGTGAGGGGTGGGTGCGGGAGCACTGGTGGTTGGGGGGGGTATGCTGGGGTGGGGGCGCGAGCGGGTCTGCGAATCGATGGTGATGTGTTCATCATGGTTTAGCACGTCTGTTTGTAGTTGTTATTTGTTGGCTGTGCAGGACACTAGAGGCGTCATGTAGCTTTGGCAGACATGGGAGGCGGCGCGGCGGCGAGAGCAGGCTACTGCAGGAGGTACATGAGCACGTGCGCGATATATCTTCTTTCGGGAAACCATGGACCATGGACATCGCTGAGGAGATAGGTGGGTAGGTTGGGGCCTATATCGTACTCTACCCCCCACGATAACCAGCACAGTGGCCCATCGAGCTCGTCCAAGTGACCACATCATGCTGTAAGGAACTAGCAGCTGTGCTACACAGGCCCTGCTGCTAGTCCTCTGTCCAAGACACACACGGCAAGCACCCTCCGCATGCGCTTCTGTAGCGCGTCTACAGGCATCTCATACGCAGGCCACTCGCTCTTAGACATATATATCGGTTGGACAATAGGAGCATGCAGACTCATCATACTCATCTATCAGCGATCAACAGTGACTAAAAATATAACTCTTGACTGTAACTAAATGACTTCTTAGTAGTCCCATCCTCAAAGCAGCACTAGTATCCAGATAGCACCTATCCTCGTGGTTCCACAGAGTGACTTCTATACTATTCAGCCCAAAGTCTCCTAAGGGATCTGTGCCTCTCTTACTACAGAACATACCAAACTCTGGTGGTCCTCAACGAAACCATGTATAGACACATCCTGTAGTCTTACAATCCACATCTGTCATTCAATCAAAGAGAGTCTCAGGAGACACAGAAGTACAATACATAGTGGATATACGTCATAGCCGCAAAACCCTAACCTATGGCCATGATCTTCAGTGTCTACCTGAGCTCCATCTGCGCACCCAGGCATATGGACAGATAGACTCAATGACGAGTACGCGGCTGTGCGGACCATCCTCTGCGGGCTACACAAGTTTACATGTCTGCGATCCATTGACACTGGGAGCGATCAACGGCATTCATGGTACAAGCCGCCAACACTTCACTCCCAGATCCTTAGACGTACTTCCTGCGAGGGACTGCCTCCAGGGATCCGACAGCTCATCATGCTGGAGAGGTCGCAATGCTACTGTTTAAGAAGAAGGGCGACGTGAGATCAATAAAACCATGGCCTCCACTCTAGTAACCCTCTAGACGGCTAGCATACTTACCCGTCTATCGCGTGACACGAATAGCTCCGCGCCCAGAGTGACAGATCTACAACTCGAACAGACAACTAGGCGAGGCTCTTTTGCTCATCGTATTAGTCATACCAAGCAATATGCCATCAAGTATGCCTAGTAACTGCGATCAGGATCTACTGGCCACCACAGATCAATATCGAAGCGACAGAGATCATAGGGACGCCCAAGTCTAGGGCTGAGCAGATAGTATTACGCCAGTTTCATACATTCTAGGAGCCTTTGAGCGCTCCCTGGCTTTTCAACACCAGCTCCTCACCAGGGCCACTGTCCACAATTCAACTATCAATAGATACAAGCACTTGGCAGTGCTATATCTAGAGGGTCCCCAAAAACACAGCTCATGGACATATGCGGGAGAGCTGACTGCTGACGTATATTCTACGGCTGATAATGGCTCCTAGCACGCACTGTTCACTCTTCTTACTCCGGAGCTAGTGCGGAGGCTGGTGAGTGCCTAACATAGGCCTCACTTTCGGCCTCTTGATATAAAAGCCGTACTGTCTAGTTCGCGCGTCACACAATCGATGCGTCCGGAGTTCTAGCGGACTCCCTATCATTGACCAGTAGGCTATATGACTCTTCCTGCGTGCTCGACAGCACTCAATATACACATACACAACAGCTGAGGGATTGAGTACCAACCTTTCTGATCTTTTATAGCTCTGATCTACACTCTAGTCTGTCTGTAATCTGAATGAAAACCTGTTACCTAAATCAGCCCTCAGCGGGACTGATCACTTATGACAAGCAGTTTGCTACACGTAATTTAGACTCAAATCCCCGTACGTATCAATATAGCAACGCGGTCAAGTTGGCTAGGGGTTCAACTGAATACGAGAAGACGTAGACCAGAGCACAGGAACGCTCCAACGGCCGGGTTCGCCCTCACTCACGTCTCACACCATCCTGTGAGCGCATTGGCTGTTTTATAGTTCCTCGAGTGCTTATAGCGAGAAGTGGGTTCATCAATCTCGACCTACGTTCCCTGGCAAAGGCTACGCGAACACGTCTTCAGACTCATCACGAGTGCAGACTCCTGATGTGCTATGCATAAGCGATCTGTCTCAGCTCCCGAAGCCAGCATGTCCTAAATCCATTATACCAGGTTAGCTCGCATTAGAAGGCGAGATAGACACTACGGACACACTCGACCGTCATTTGGTACACTCCACAAATCTAGTGTGCACGCACTACAAGGCTACTTCTGCTAAAGACAGGACGATACCTAGATAAGTAGTGAACACCATTAGCCCAAGCTACTACCTATCCACTGACGTATAGCACGAAGGCTTGGGCGCTTTTAGTATCCAGCACTCAGTACAGTAACGAAGAACCTCCAATAAGCAGTGTCCTGACACTCTGCTTAGAGTCTCTAAGGAAGACCTACCATAACTCAGAGTAGACATTAACCATAGGCGAATGTTCAAGGCTACTATCGGCACAGGCATCACATGGATGCGATGGCGCTTGGACATACTTAGATCCGATCTAAAGCCATTCTGTGCCGACCCGCTCGGCTTGTAATCACCTCTATAAGTGGCATGTCACGGAATAGAGCTGCACTGCAACAGTGACGCATCTTCTGCAGCACATCATCGCATCCATACAGCCGCCTGATCTGATACATTGAGCAGCGTACTCAGGCCCCAGGGGCAGCCGTCTGAATGGCAGACGAACGCCATCACTCGATGGTAACACTGGGGAGATATGAGATGCCCAAGCCAACTATACGAGTGCGGAATAGCATCTTTCCTAGTAGTCTTCATTCAATGATGTCAGCCGCAAGCAGGCCACTCTCCCTGTGAGATCTATCGCACAACCACATGGATCAACATATGATCTCACTCTCATCTTCCTTCTTATCTTACCTAAAGGCTCCTTTTCCCCACTCGTTGACATAGAGTCTTCTCTTGCTTTATGGGTCGTATTTGCCTCAACACAACTCGTGGTCTCGTTCAATGACTCTGTGTCTGTGCAAACAACTATAGTCTTTGTCCAGCTAGTGGCATTGATTTGGAAGGGTTCTGGCACTTTAGGAGTTGAGCATTGTGGGAAGAACATGGCCACCGGGGATGGATCGTTGAATCTGGATAGTCCAGCCCCATATCCTTTTCACGTGCTTTGCTTCCTAATAATGTCGCATAACCGACGTGCTTCGACCGAGCACGCGTTGGATTCTTGGCTGCCAGGCCCCCCTACCATACCGATCAGGCACTAGTAAGGATCGTACACTCCTATAACCCTAGCCACACGCAACTAAAACTACCATTCTTCTCACTATCACCGTACAACCTTTTCACTACTCAAGACTATCTGGAAGTGTAGGAGTATGACCTGCGTTCCCGAGCTATAGCAGAGACAAACTGTAGGCGTAGCTTCTTTTAGTCATGCAATTAGAACTCTGGTCCAATTCAAACTATGCACTCTGAGTCTGATATGAGTATAGCAGAGCCCTACCTCAATCTGTCTACACAGACGGTTTCTCTTGAGCCCCTCTAGTTTTAAATCAACTGGAATCATTCTGAGACTTCATTTGAGGCAGGCAATCACATGATGAAGTAGCAGCGAGCGAATACAATCTACTTAGCCTGTGTCCTTCGTCAGGTACTATGCATGCCATGATATAAGTGGATTCCCCATCAATTTCCATGCACACACGAATCTCAGTCACAAAGAGTCACACAGGTTCTCTGGCAGAGTTATGAGCTGAGCTTCACTCAACTGAGGTAACAGCTCCTTAACCTCAGGGCCTTAGCTGTGTGCATTTGCCTGCACTCGTTCTGGTCGTGCGGGCGCGAGTCTGCCCTTCTGTGGCGTTTGAGATATGTCTACAATCGTTACATCAATTATATTCGCAAGCAAGTATAGCTTGGATACAGAGGTCTGCCCTTTTCGCTCAGCTTAGATTGCCAGGGAGTGATCATAACATTCTCTCTTCACACTGACAGATCAGTCCATCATGATCGATGATAGGACATGTACACTCAAGTCGTTTAATGCACATATCCGCAAGCCTAGTAATATAAAGGCACTAACTCTTCCCTTATTAATTACCCCACCAACTTAATGATAGGCCAATTATTGAGTAGGTGGCCAGGCTGGGCCAGGAAGCTGTGTATAGCCTGCAGATCTTGCCTTTTTCTACCTGGATGAGTCTGCCAGCAGCCATCAGATACAGGCATCTTCCAGTGACAAGGACGTGATGGATTTCCCCCATTACTTACTCTCAATGCTTTTGTTAGTTTGATTTTATGCAGTCTTATGTAATGGAAAAGAATTCTGCAAAGCAGGCACACTGGGCAAGGCCAATGCACAAAGCTGCATTCCTTACACACCTGCAGCCACCCTGCTGGGGCCCATCTGTGTTTCTGCTGGTGACATTCATGGACCTTCCAGATGATAAGAGAGCACAGGCAAGGGGGTTGCTGGCCTCCAGGGAGACCTCTCTGCCTGGGTGTTTGGACACTGGCTTTTAAAGAAGAATAGCAAGATCTTTAAGGGGGAAAAAAAGCAAGAGAAGGGAGGAAGGAAATGAGTGCAATCCAAAGATGTCTGAACACATAGGAAAGGTTGCTCAGCAACTGGAGCAGTCCAGCTAGTGCATTGTGGGTAGCACTGGCCCCTCCTGAGGTGCGTAAGGTACAAATGAGGACACTAAGTTCTAATCAATTTGTGGATAAGTGAAATTGTGCAGGCCACTGATGGATGCATAGCTAATGCAGTAAACAATTGAGCCAGAGCAGAGGCTAGCTCTGTGACCCACCCAAGGAATCCCACTCTTAGATAAAACTACGCACAACCGAGCACACATGTGTTCCTCCCCAAACAGGAGAAGTGCTCTCCTTTATGGCACTACTCACGGCAGAGCAATCAGTCCACATTTGTAAGCCTAGCTCAGGAGGCGGAGACAGAAGGGTTACTATAAGTTAAAGGCCAGCCGAGGGTATAGAGTGAGACTCGGTCTCAAAAACAAGCACAGTCCTATGAACATTAACCCAACTTTGATATGACCTTTCCATGATCATAAGAGTAGAATAAGCAAGTGAGTTGTGCTGTGGTTATGCTATACACAGACACAAAAAGACAGACTGACTTGAGGAGATAGCTAAGTGGGTAAGGTGCTTTCCAGTAAGCATGAGGATGTGAGTTCTAATCCCAGCACCCATGGAAAAAAGGCAGGCACAGCATTGCAAGCCTAGAACTGGGGAAGAGGAGGATACCTCAGGCTCACTACCCAACAAATCTAGCCAAATTGATGAGGCCCAGATTCATGAGAGACCTTGTTCCCAAATAAGGTGGAGAAAATTAAAGAAAACACCAAATGTCAACTCTGGCCCCACAAGCACATGCATAAGGACGTGTGCACATACATATATACACACATACACACAAAGGACAGGCTGTCGTTAAATACTATAATATGGAACTTCCACATATGGTAATATGGAGAGAAAAAGACAAGCACAGAGGAACTTGGGATGCTATTTCACTTCTACAAAGCTTAGGGCCAGGCTCAAACAATCTGTGGTGGCAGAAAACTAGAAAAAAATGGTGGCTTACTGACTGATTTTTGTCACCACTGAGGGTACAACAGAGCTGGTTCCTTTTGAGGGAGAAGACTCTGTTCCCCACCTTCTCCCAGCTTCTGCTCATTTTTCTGACCCTCTCTAGTATCCGCTGGCTTGTAGGAGCATCTCCCTTTTCTCATCTTCATGTTCTATCTCTCACACAAGTCTGTCTCTGTAGACAAATGGTCCCTTTCTACAAGGATGCTGTGGTAAATAATATATCAATGGGGGGTTTCTACCCCGCCTTTGATCATTCAGTTCTCAGATAAAAGACACAAAACTTTTATATTTATAATAAGCCTTAATCAACACCAGAGCTGAGCAGGTATCTACCGTCTGTGCTATTATGTCTCCTTCCCTGCCAAAACCCCGTGATATGACTTGCCACGTTGTGGTGGTTTGAATACACTTGGCCCAGGGAGTGACATTATTAGGACACTTGTTCTGCCTGGGCTGCTCTTACTCCAGCTGGCCAGCCCACATAGTCAGTTCTCATGATCCCTTACCCCATGGCATCTTCTCCTCTCTCCACCTTCTCCCTCTTCCTGTTTATGGTCCTGCCCAGACCCCAAGCCTGGAAACCGGAACTCTACCTACCTCTCTTCTGCCCAGCTATAGGCTGTAGACATCGTTATTCAACCAATAAATAGTTTTAAATTTAGGAACAAGGTTACACAGCATCAGTTGGCGTACGTAAAGATTCCCTCATCTCTGAGGCAACTAAATCTTATAGGCCAATATTTAGCATTATAATACATAGCAAAAGAGCAAACCTCAACAGAAGGATACCAGCTATATTGGACCGGAGCCCCTAGTAGCCTTATGTTAGCTTGAATTTTCCATAAAGATATTATCTTCAAATAAAGTCAATTTTTGGTGTACTAGGAGTTTAGAGTTGGACACAGATTTTCTGGGGGGCAAGGAAAGATATCCGCCTTTAGGCTTTGCCACCTAAAATGTCTGAACACATCCACTGGAGTGGGCAGCTGCTTGTAAAGCAGACTCTGCCTGTTTCTCTGCAGGAAGTGGAGTTGCAGGTGGCCGGAAGAAGATTAAAGCCCATCTGTACCCCACCCTCCACTTCCAAGAATGAGGAAAGAGAAACTGCAGAACCACAGGTGCAAGAGACATTCTGAGGCCAACCAGGGCCTCCATATCTTGCTGTGCCGATTTCCGAGCATGTGGCAAAGGGCAGAAGCTGTAAGCTGAGGCCTTCATGACTATAGACAGAATAGAATTAAAATGATAAGCCAACTTTTTTCAATTATTTGCATCACACAAGAATGTGCATCTTGTATTATTGGCTTTGGCATGGTCTCCCTATATAGCCTCAACTGGTCAGGTACTCACTATGTAGACCTTTCAGTGATCCTCTTGACTTGGTCATCCAGTACTGGATTATAGGTGTGCACATGCTGGACTAGGAATGCAGTAATTTTTTTGCAGTGCAAATAAGCCAGAAGGATTCACAGTGGAACACACATTTCCTCTCAGCCCATGTGCCTAAGACTTTCCCAAGCATATTGATCATATCTACTTTACTGTTTTGCTTTGTGGTGCTGAAAATACAACCAGGGCTGGGTCGTGCATGCGTGTGTGTGTGTGTGTGTGTGTGTGTGTGTGTGTGAGAGAGAGAGAGAGAGAGAGGAGAGAGAGAGAGAAAGAGAGAGAGAGAGAGAGAGAGAGGAAAGCATGTGTTATGACTAAAGGAACACCATTTTGTTCTAGGCATCCATCTTGGTACCAAATGACCATTTATCTCTGATTCAAGTCCCTGAAAGATTAAGTTCCCAGCAACCCTGAACCCACCCACCCCCAAGATGTGCATCTGTGATCATCTACTCTGTTATGATATGACTAACTGCTGTTTGATTGGTTGGTTTGGCTTGGTTTCCTTTTTAGCTTCTGTAGCTTGCTAAGGCAAGCCTTAGCCTTTAAAAATCCTTTCTTCACCTACCTCTTGGTGGAACATATCTGATAAAGCTGTAGCCCTGCTAACAGTTCTAATTAATTTGGCTAATTATATAATATGAATTGAGTCAGGGTGGGGGTTCTTTTCTTCATGGTCTGGAAACTCCACCGTATGCATGTGTATGTGGATGTTAGAGATCAGTACTGGGTGTCTTCCTCTGTTCCTCTCTGCCTTCTTTTCTGCTATTCCTTTTAGTCTTGTTGCGGGTGTCGGTGCTTATGAGAGAGGGTGAGAAGTGTATGTGTGCCACAGCATGAGGGTGGAGGTCGGGGGACAACTTTGTGGAGTCTGTTCTTCTCCTTCCACCTTTATGTGGGTTCCAGAGAGCAAACTCAGGTCACCAGACTTACATTGCATGCTTTGGCTATCCTCGGTTGTCAGCTTGATTACGTCTGGAATTAACTAAAACCCAAGCGGCTGGGCACACCTGTGAGGGATTTTTTTTTTTTTTCTTAATTAAATCATTTGAAGTGGGAAGACCTACTTTTTAATTTTCCCTTTTATTAAAAATAGATTTTTTTTCTTCACACAATATATCCTGATTGCAGTTCTCCTTTCTCTACTCCTCCGAGTTTCTCCCCACACGTCCCCCTCCCATCCAGATCCACCCCCTTTCTGTCTCATTAGAAAACTAACAGGCTTCTAAGGGCTAATAATAAAAAATATATAATAAGAGACATCAAAAACTAACACCAGAATAGGACAAAACAAGCAGAAGGAAAAGAGCCCAAGAAAACTCACAAGAAACTTGATCTCACACTCAGGAACCCCATAAAAACACTAAACTGGAAGCCATAATATATACCCAAAGAACCTATAAGGTAAAAAGAAATAAAAATATAGAAGTAAAAGAAAACAAATAAAATTAAAAAAAAAAAAAAAACAAGATTAAAAACAAAAATCGTGACACTACATTATGAGACAAGGAATTTCCAAAGATGCCGTTGCATTCACTTCTTGCTGGCCACATACTGCTGGGCATGCAGCCTTTCCTTAACAGTACTTTGTTTCCCCAGTGAACCTCCCTTGGAGGAAATGAAATTCTTTGTTAAAAGTCATTATCAATTGTGAGATAGCTTCTGGGCAAGGTATGGGGGCATATGCCTATTTCTCCTTTCAGCTCGAGGACCTCATCTGGTGCAGACCAATGCAGGCCCTATGCATGCTGCCTCAGTCTTTGTTAGTTCGTATATCCATCAGCCCTTTGTGTCTAGAAGGCTTGATTCCTTGGTGTCTTCCATTCTCTCTGGCTCTATAGTCTTTCTATCTCCTCTTTTGCAGGGTTACCTGAGCCCCGAGGGGAGGGATTTTATGGAAGGATCCCATTTAGGGCTAAGTATTTGAAAGGTTTGTCACTCTCTTGAGTTTTGTCTGACTGTGAGTCTTTGTATTTTCTCGTATTTGCTACAGGAGGAAGTTTCTCTGGTGATGACTGAATAAGGCACTGATCTATGAGCATAGAAGAATATCATTAGTAGTCATTTTATTGCTAAATTCTCTTAATAGACCAGTAGTATTTGATATTTATCCTAGGTCCCTGTGCTATCTAGTCTCAGGTTCTTGGTCACCCAAGCAGAATCAGGGATGGGTTCCATCTCATGGAGTGATCTTAAGTCAAATCAGATATTGGTTGATTACTCTTACAAGCTTTGTGCAACCATTACACTGGCACACCTTGCAGGTAGGACACTATGGTAGATCAAAGGATTTGTGGGGGGGGTTAGTTTTTATGTTTCTCATATGCAAATAAAGATACTTTCACTTCCTTGCCAGCATGTATCCCCTTTGATCTCCTTCAGTTGCCATATTACTCTAGCGAAGACTTCAAGCACTATATCGAATAGGGATGGAGAGACTGGACAACCTTGGGAAGACCTACATTTAATCTGGATCTTCGAGGTGAGAAAATAGAGGTTAATCTGGACCTCAACTTTTATGGCAGCCTATATAAAGGACATGAAGAAGGAAGCTTTTGCTTTTTGCCTGCTTGTCTTTATTCTCACTGACAAGCCCATTTCTTCACATTAGAGTCTATTTCTTCAGGATTTGGTATATACTGAAGACCAGCTGAGACAATCCTGCCTTATGCCTTGTGCCTTGTGCCTTGTGGACTGAACAACTCCTGAATCATTAGACTTTCCATTCACAGCCAGTCATTGTTGGATTAACTAGACCACAACCTGTAAGCTACCATAATAAATCATGTCTGTGTGTGTGTGTGTGTGTGTGTGTGTGTGTGTGTGTGCATGTGTGTGCATGTGTATGTGTGTGTGTGTTAGATAGATTCATTTTATCAGCTCTGTTCCTTTAGAGAACCCTGACTAATATACAATCTTAAGCATCTCCCCAGCCATCCACCTAATTTTTGATACAGGATCTTTCAGTGAACTTGGAGCTCATTGTTTTGGCACAACTACCTGGCCATGAAACCCCTGGAATCTACCTATCTCTGTCCCCAGACCCTCAGTACTGGGGTTACGGATGCATACCCACATATCCAGCTTAATTTAAGTTTTGGGGTACTATACCCACCAGCCATCTCTCCAATCCAGATTTCCTGAAGACCTTTTAGATACGCTAATAGGGCCACAGCCGTTGAAGATAGCCAGTCCATTCCTATCCTCACCCAACTCTAGACGTACCTGCAGACATTTTCCTCAGTCTTTTCCTTTTTCCTGTAACTCGCTTTGCGGAGTGCTGTTCATTTGGCCATATAGCTAGATGGAAATTGATGAGCCTCAGCAATTGAGGAGTAGGAGGTGGTAGACAAAAACTCAGTTTGCCACCTTAAAGGCACAATGCTGGCAGCGTCTCTGAAAGTTCCCATGGTCTCTATGAGTTCATGAGTCTCTATGGTCCACAGTAGAAAAGTGCTCATTTATGTAGCCAGCATTGGCTTCCCTCCCTGCCCTGAATCATTTCCTCATACCTCAATGCACTTCCCGGTCATCATCCATACGATGACTTACTTGCATTTGGTCTTGTTTCAAGATCTGCTTCTGGGAAATCCCAACAAGGACAGGGTACAGTCACAGGGTGCTCTTTCTCACCTATTTTTTTTTCAGTCAGCAGTATGGCTCACAACATGTAGGTGTGTTTCTTTCTGCACATGGACGAGTATGGCAGGGACTCTTCAAGTTTCATTCTAGAAAACACTCTGACCAAAAACAACATGGGAAGAAATGAGTTTATTTTATCATACGGGTTACAGTTTATCATTGAGGGGAGTCAGGACAGGAGTTTGAAACAAAAACCATGGAAAAGCACTGCTTGCTGCCTCCGTCTCAGGTTTACTCTTAGCTAGTTTCTGTATTTAGGACTTGGGGTGGTGCTGTTCATGGTGAAATGACAATCCTCCCCCACGACATGCTCACCTACCAGTCTGGTCTGGGCAATCCCTCAATTGAAACTCCCTGGTTAGGTGGCCCCAGGCTATGTCCAGTTGACAGTTAAAGCTAAGCAGGGCAGGAACCCAGCAGGGAGCAGTGACACACACTTGTAATTCCAGCATTTGGAGAAGACCCAATGTAGAAGGACTGAGAGTTCAAAATCTGCTTGGTTATATAACCAGATCCTGGCTCAAAAATAAACAAATAAAATACAAATAATTTTTAAAAATTAAAAATCCAGAGCTAACAACTCTAATTGTGACAGCAAAGTTGGAGGGTTCCATTTGGAGGTGACCAGAGCAGTCTAAAAAGCCAGCCTTGGTAGATTATTCAAGCTGGGAGATACTGATTACAGCAAAGAGCAGGTATCCTTGAAGAGGGGCCACTGATATGGGGCTCTCACCAAAGGTTCTTATTCATTTGTGGAGGGCTCTCCTGTGTGCTCAAACCCTTCCACCACAGCTGCAGAAGCTTGCCCCAGGGATGCTGGCTTCTGGAAGAGCCTCCTCACGTATCACTCCACGTGCACCCACTTCCCTGCCACTTCTGTGCTCCCGGAGAGTTGTTTTTCAAGCAAAAGTCCTCCATTTTCCTATGAAAAACAACTTGTTTTGAGAGCATGCACTACTGAGATCTTCAGGCTCTTCCTTTGGGCTGATTGTGGGAAGAAATTAATTTTGGGGTGGGAGGAGATGTCGAGAAGGCTGGGAGCAGATCCATGGAAGGCACAGAGAGTGGCTTCTGTAATTTGGTATCTCCGCCCACTCACAAGCTCTTACATTGTTTACCCGATCAGCAACCTGCTTTGAAAACAAAATTTAAAAGCATCAAAATACTTCTTTGTTCTCCTCTTTAAGCCATGTGCTACCTACTGGCTGTCTACTAGATCTTGCTTCAAGGTGCAGACAAAAGTGCCCCAGATGTTGTTCTTGTGGACTTGAAATAGTGATGGTGGCAAGTCCCCAGAAAGTCAAATACTTTCACAGAGACTAGAGAGGAAGTTCTGCCTTCCAAGTCTTCCTTCTCATCTGTCTGTTGTATGCTCTTTATGACTTGTTTTCTTCCCTTTGTCATCAAGGATGGGCGACAGTGGCAGAAAGCCCACACACATGTCCTTCCTAAATGCTTCTGGAAGAAAAAAACTGATGAGCACTTCTAAGGAGTGAGTATTTTCTTGACTTTTTGTTTCTGTGCAGGTGAAATGCAGGCACCAGACACTCCCTGTCCCCATACTTTCATATTCATACAGACTTATACCACATTTTCAAAACTGGAGGACTCAGGCCCAGGCCCACCAGCCATGCTAGAAAGATAGCTGGGGAAAGAAAGATGCTCCTCTCAATGACCTCAACAAACCAGTTACCCCAAATCTGACTTTCTTACAAAAGCTTGTGCTGTTCCATGGAGGAATATGGTCAAAGTGATTGGAGGGAGAGGGCCCATCAAGGGGAATACTCACCCCACACCAGAACAGCCTCATCAAACAAGCTCAAGTTCTTTTTCTAGTACCCACATGTGTCAGTGAGTGTTCTACTGATGTGAAGAGACACCATGACCAATGCAACTCTTACAAAAGAAAGCATTTAATTGGAACTTACATACAGTTTCAGAACTTTAGTCCATTAACATCATGGCAAGGAACATGGCAGCACACAGTCAGACAGGGTATTGGAGAAATAGTTGAGAGTTTTGAATCCAGATCTATAGGCAGAGAGAAGAGAAAGAGAAAGACTATGCTTAGCGTGGCTTTTGAAACTCAAAACCCAGTCCTGTGACTCATTTCCTCCAACAAAGCCAGACCTATTCCAACAAGGCCACACTCCTAATCCTTCTCAAACAGTTCCACTCCCTGTAACTAAGCATTCAAATATATAAGCCTATGGGGACCAAGCCTATTCAAACCATCACATTTGACTCCCTGGCCCCCATAGTCTTATAACCATATCATAATCCAAAATACATTTAGTTCAACTTCGAAAGTCCCCATAGTCAATCAGTCTCAACAATATTAAAAAGTCCAAAGTTCAAAGTCTCTCTCTGGGATTCATTCTATATCCAGTCTACAGCTCTGTTTAGCAGGTATCACATGACCCTGACATCTCCAACGTCTTGGGTCTTCAACACAATCTAGGCTTCAACTTCACAGTTTCATGAAATAGCCTCTCTAGGCCTCCATGCAGGGAAAGACCTGACACACACTTGGCCTTGGTAGCTTTACTTAGTCATAGAGGGAGATTCCATAAACCCTTTCTTATACCCTTGACACTAAAGCCAGAACTACACGGCCAAAGGTGTCAAAAAATTCCCTTGGTTACTGGGTCTGGACCATAGATAGATCCCTCTTTCAATCACATCTCTATCAGCTTTCTGTTGTTGATGGCTTCGTTGATGCTTAAGCTTCTTTTTAATTCCTTTTTATAAGTTGGAAACTTAGCTGGTGAAGTCTTTCTCTGAGGTCACCACTCCCTTTTTCATTTAGCATCAGGTTTTTCATTAATGTGTTTATCTCTTGAGCACTGGACTTAGCTCCATTATACTTCCTGGTTCTCCTTTTCTCCTCTACCTATATGGTTTGAATTTTCCCTTTCTCAGCTTGCTCCTCTTCATTATAGGAGTGAACACTAATAACCACAGAGTCTATACTAGGCTGTCTTGAAATCTCCTCTGCTAATTGCCATCAATCCAAAAAAAAAAAAAAATCTTTCATTTAGCCTTAGGCAATTTTTTTTTGGATGTGCAAAAATCAGCTACATTCTTTGCCAAATGTCACAAGAACAGTCTTTAGGCCACTTGATAATATTTTCCCCCTCTGAATCTCTTGATTCAGGCTGTCATAATTTACACTGCTTCAACACCCCTGATTTTGCTCTTACTAAGATGGCTCAGTAAACTCCAGTTAAAGTATTCAACCATTTTTCTAGTCCAGAGTCCCAAAGTCTTCTGCAATCCTACAACAAATAGCATGGTCAGGCTTGTCGTAACAATATCCCACTCTGAAACCAACTTCTGTCTTAGTCACTGTTCTATTGTTATGAAGAGACATCATGACCAATGGCAACTCTTCTAAAGGAAACATTTAATGAGGCTGGCTTACAGTTTAGAAATTAGTCCATCATCATCATGACAGGGAGCATGTTTGCAGGCAAGCAGGCACTGGAGAAATAACTGAAAACTATATTCTGATCTGTAAGCAGAGAGAGAGAAACTGGGCTCTGGCTGGCATGGGCTTTTGAAACCTCAAAACCCACCCCCAGTATACACTTCCTCCAACAATCCAACACCTCTTAAATATCCTAATCCTTTCAAAAA
>JAJTUV010004039.1:0-30156 GCA_021653895.1 Mastomys natalensis | reverse complement strand
AAATTTCCAATAAAAAAAAAAAAGAAACTTAAAGAATGCCAAATAGATTAGACCAGAAAAGAAAGTCCCTAGTCACCATATGCAAATCGAAACACTAAACATATAGAACAAAGAAAGAGTTTTAAAAGTTGCAAGAGAGCCGGCGGGGTGGTGGCGCACGCCTTTAATCCCAGCACTTGGGAGGCAGAGACAGGCGGATTTCTGAGTTCGAGGCCAGCCTGGTCTACAGAGTGAGTTCCAGGACAGCCGGGCTACATGGGAGAAACCCTGTCTCGAAAAACCAAAAAAAAAAAAAAAAAAAAAAAAAAAAAAAAAAAAAAAAAGTTGCAAGAGTAAAAAGACCAAGTAACATACATAGAATTTCACTCAGTCAATGGAGACTCTAAAAGCCAGAAGGACTGAGACTGATGTTCTACAGACTCTAAGAGACCACAGTTGTATCCAAGACTACTACTCCAGCAAAACTTTCAATCAAACTACATGGAGAAAATATGACATTTCCATGATAAAACTAAATTTTTGGTTTTTGGTTTTTTTTATGTTTTTTCAAGACAGGGTTTCTCTGTGTACCCCTGGCTGTCCTGGAACTCACTCTGTAGACCAGGCTGGCCTCGAACTCAGAAATCCACCTGCCTCTGCCTCCCAAGTGCTGGGATTAAAGGCATGTGCCACCACCGCCCGGCTAATAAAACCAAATTTAAGCAATATTTATCTGCAAATGCAGCCCTACAGAAGGTGCTAGAAGGAAATTTCCAACCTGAAAAGGTTAACCACACTCAATAAGACACAAAGAATAATCTCAGACCAGTGACTCAAAAGAGGGAGAAAGTCCAAAACTATCACAACAAAGTAACATAACAGAATAACAAACACTACTCACTGATAACTCTCAATATCAAGGATCTCAATCTCCCAACAAAAAGAAGCAGACAAAAAGATTGGATCTGTAAACAGAATTGGATCCATCCTTCTTCTACACTCAAGACACATACCTTAACATCAAGGATAGACATCAACTCAGTGTAAAAGGCTGAAAAATATTATCCCAATCAAATGCTGGTACAGCAATTTATTAACTGACAAAATAGACTTCAAACCAAAGCTAATCAGAAAAGATGAAAGGACACTACATACTCACCAAAGGAAAAATCCACCAAGAGGACATTGCAATTTTTTAACATCTACACACCAACACAAGGGTAACCAAGTCTGTAAAAGAAAACTACTAAATTTAATCACATGTTGGGAGCCGACTTCTAGCAGAAAGCGGCTATCATCTTTGCAGCCATCTCGAGCCATATACCCTGACAAGAGACTTGTTTTCAACAGCCCACAACAGCTGAGCACACTCTGATAAACATCTTGTTTTTCTCACATATCTTGTTTTGCTGTTTAGTGCCTCCAGCTGCAAGGTGCACATGGTTATCCATGCTGCAAGGCACATGACATAGTACCTTCAGCTGTGTTCCCCTGCTTGTCCACGAGGGCAAGGCACGTGGTAAAGGGTATAAATACCCAAGATTTCCTTTCAATAAAGGAGACTTGATCAGACTCTGTCTTGTCTCCATTCTTCATGTCCCTTGCCCCTCTATCCCACTCTCTCTTGCTAGACCCTGTTGACCAGAGCGGAACAGGTTGCTACATAGTGGCGCCTCAACGTTGGAGCTCCAGTAAGCAGGATACAGTGAAGGACACCACAAGAATTGGAAGCGTGCATCCTCACTCCTGCGCTGGAGAACCTGTTGACTCATGGAGCAGGCCTAGACAATCACATATTGATTGACCCTCAGACACTTATGTGGGAGTCTTCAATACCACAATCTCAATAGGTAGGTCACCAAGACAAAAAGTGAACTATGAAATGCTGGAGCTAACATGTTTATAAACCAAATGGACCTACCAGATATTTATAGAACATTTCACCCAAATAAAGGAATACACCTTCTTCTCTACATATCATGGAAATTTCTCAAAATTGACCACATACCAAGACACAAAAGGAAGTTTTGACAAATACAAGAAAATTGAAATAGCTGGGCAGTGGTGGCACATGCCTTTAATCCCAGCACTTGGGAGGCAGAGGCAGGCGGATTTCTGAGTTTGAGGCCAGCCTGGTCTACAGAGTGTGTTCCAGGACAGCCAGGGCTACACAGAGAAACCCTGTCTTGAAAAACCAAAAAAAATATATATATTATAAAAGAAAAGAAAATTGAAATAGCTTCCTGATCTTATCTGACCACCACAGATTACAGCTGGGCACCACCACCACAGAAACAACAGAAGCTTACAAACTCATGAAAAATAAACAACTACCTGCTAAATTTTTAAAAATGGGTCAATTCACTGTGCACAGCCTAGCACAAAGTTTGAGAGAGTAGCGATGTAACTAAAACACCACCATATAACTACTATTGGTACATTTGTTTCTCAACATTGTACTCAAGACTTTCATGATCATTGATGCTCTATTTATAATAGCCAGGAATTTCAAACAAACCTAGAAGTCCCTCAACAGAAGAATGGCTAATTATATTGTGCTACATTTACACAAATGAAATACTACTCAGCTGTTGAAAACAACATCATGAAATTTGAAGGTAAATGAATGGAACTAGAAAAAAAATCATCCTGAGTGAGGTAACTCAGACTCAGAAAGACAAAAATGATATGTATTTGCTTTATGTGGATTTTAGATGTTAAGTCAATGAAAACAAGCTATAATCTGTAGAACTACAGAAGTTAGCTATAGAGTAAGGGAGTTAGGGTAGGGAACAAATAGCTCTCAATAGGAAAAGGAAACAGAATAGGTATTTATGGATGGATAAGTGGAACTGGAATGGTATATGTTACTCTCACAAACTGACAGCAAGGCCCCATTGCTGAAGACAACAGCTATACAATTCATTGAACACAAGGAAGTCAAGCTGACTTCCAACATAGAGCCTTCATGCCTACTTGTTAACATCTTTGACGCAGGAGCGTATTCTGCTTACAACCAAAGGAACAACAAAAACAACCACCTAGCCACAAATGTTTTGATCTACAATGGTGTTCTGCCTGCAAGTTATGCTAGTACAATGGTGGCAAGAAAAAAAATCTGATCTGAATTAAATAAGGCCCAAGAGATAGAGCCCATACCTGAGACTGCTAAGAACCTGAGACTAGATAGTCCAGGGTCCTAGAGTAAAACCAAATATCATGGTTCTAAAAAGAAATATAGCAATAAAATGACTTCTGATGACATTCTGTTATATGCACAGATGAGTGCCTTGCTCAGCCATCTTCAGAGAGGCTTCCTTCTGTAGCAGATGAGAACAGATACAGAGACCCAAAGCCAGCCATTATGCAAAGAGCAAGAGACCTTGGAACATTCAGCCCATTATGGGATATTCTTCATCAGATTCCTTCCCTCATGTCTCAGGGAACCCTGGAGATGAGGAGGTGGAAAGAGTATAAGAGGGCAGAGGAGAATGAGGACACAGAGAAAACAAGGCCTCTGAAAACTGTATGATCCACACACATGAGACTTCAATGGTCTGTACCAGATGGGGTACAAGAACTGAAAGGAAAAGTAGACACACGCCCCCTTCCTTAACCCAGAAGCAATCTCCAATTGCACTTCCAAATGAAAATTTAGTTTCCTTCAAGGAATTCTTACTGGGAAAACAAACTACTCTTTAACAGTAGGCTACATGCCCAGCAAGAGATAACCTACAAAGAATACATTCAGTGGCATCTTTGGAGGTTCCTTGTCTCAGAATGTCAAGTCAGAGCTCTTCCTTTTCCTTTTCAATTTTATTTTATTCTTTATTTTAACATAAATTTAATTTTATGTTTTCTTCTCTTTTTTTATCCTAACTATCCTTCCCATATAATAGTATGGCCTTCAGTTTAGTGTTTTTCTGGAGTTCCTGACTATGCAAATGAGCAGGTCTCTGAGTCTGTTTCTTGTGCCTATTCTTGGACTCTTTTTCCTTCTGTTTTGTCCTATTCCAATGTGTTAGCTTTATCTATCTATCTATCTATCTATCTATCTATCTATCTATCTATCTATTTTTGTTTTATTGTATTTTATATTATTAATTTTCAGAAGCCTGTTTGTTTTCTAATGAGGGACAGAAAGGGGTAGATCTAGATAGGAGGGGAGGTGGTGAAGAACTGGGAACAATAGAGAAAGGGGAAACCATTATTAGGACATTTATGTGAGAAAAAGATCTATTTCAATAAATGGAAAAAAGAGAAAGAGACTTAAAAAAAAGAAAGAAAATATTTGGAGATGGTAGCGCACATCTTTAGTCCCAGCTCTCAGGAGGCAGAGGCAGGCAGATCTCTGATTTCAAGGCCAGACTGGTCTGGTCTACAGAGCAGGTTCCAGGATGGCTTAGGGGTACACAGTGAAACCCTATCTCAAAAACAAAAAAAGAAAAGAAAGAATAGAAAGAAAGAGAAGAAAGAAACAAAAGTATGCTTACATTTTATGCACCATTCTAAACAGTGAAAAGAATCATTTTCTAAAATTCCACAGGTTTTTCTTGTTCCTTTCCTTGGGGCTATATAAACTTTATCAGCTATAGAACTCTTGTTGGCAGGCCTTTTCTTTCAATAGTTTAAAGACTTTGGTTTTTTTCTCAAATGGTTTCTAATAAGTGGGCTATAATTTCAATCATTATTTTTTTGCAACTAAGGTTTTTCTGTGGGAGAAGGGGAGGCCTCTCAGGGGGGGAGTCCTGGAGGCTTCCAGGCTTCGGATCTCACATACAGGAGAAAGGTCTGGAGTTCCAAAGGCTGGAAGCTTTGGTGACGGCAGGCCCCAATGACACAAGGAAGTCCTTAGTTCCAAAAGGGTTTATTTTCATGGCAGGTGGTGAATAGATCTGGATGTACACCCCCCCAAACTCAGGGCTGACCTGAGTTAAGTAGGGAGGGAGAAAGGGGGAGGTTCTGGAAGGAATGCTTAATTGGCTCCTCCCTCTGACCTTCATTAGTATGTAAATCCCTAGGGCCTGAGGCCTGTAGTCACACCCTCTACCTGTGCACTTTGGGAGGGGCTGTAATGGCCTACGTGACTGAACAATGTAGGTCTATGGAGATTAGACTGCTTGTTAGGACGCTGGGTTCTGGGGACATGGCCCAAACTCCTGAAGTTTCCTTTGGAGTCTCGGGCTTCGAGGCCCATGACCAGCCAAGAACCAGGATACCCTTACACAGTCCCATATTTTTCAATCTGTCTTCAAGATTTTTATTCTGGCCAGGCATGGTGGAGCTGGCCAATTCATCAGGAGCTGAGGCTAGAAGTCTATATGTTAAGTAAGCTCAAGGATAACCTGGGCTACCTGAAATGCCATCTCAAAACAAAACCAACCTGTTAGCATTCTGTTAAACTCCACCTCCACAGTTACCTGGCAACAGCCAGGTATGCTCCTCCCCGCAGTTTTATAAAAACTGCCTACTATTATAAAAGGGGCTGTCTGGCCCCTCCTCTCTCTTCTTGCCCTTGACCCTCTCGCCTGCAGGTTTCCGTCTCCCCTTCCCTTTCCCCCTTCCCTTCCCCCTCTCCACGTGGTCATGGCCAACCACCTTTCTCTCTCTCCCTTCTGCCCTAAATAAACTCCCTTCATGGAACCCTCTGCCCTGGCGTCTTCCCTTCCAAGCTCCTGTGTGTGTCTTAATAACAACACAACCAACCAGACAAAATCTGATTTTCGGCGTTGGAATGTGATATTCCTACTGGTGTTTCCTGATCTGGTTTGGGTATTGATGGCATCTTCTGAGCTTCCCAGATACATGCTTTGTGTCTGTTACATTATTGTTACTTGCAAAGTTTATAGCCATTATTACTTCGAAGATATTATATGTGCAGGCAAAACACTCATTTACATAAATAAATCTTAATTTGATTTTAAAACTGACATTTAAAAATCCAGTGGAAACAAATATAGCCTACTCTTGCACTTAAATAGATCATTACATCATATGAATGGAAACTGATTCTAGTTCAGACTTTGTATACATGCTAAGAGCTAATTCTAGAATATCAGGGGATGAAAAAGGTAGGGAGTCATGGGTAACTACTTGTCCCCAAGACCAAGCAGACTCCCATTTCTTCATTTGTTCTTTGGTTTCTCTAGGAGCCAAGGTCCCCAAAGCAGCCTCAGATGAAGTCATAAACAATTTTTTACAGCCTTATTAGCTGCCAAACACACGAGGAGGCTCAGTTTACAGAATGCTGCGGAGATTCTTTTATTCATCATTTTTTAAAGCAACTCCTATGGAGCCGAGGGTATTGCTCACTGATAGCTTGCCTACTATGCACAGGCCCAGGGTCAGATCTCCCCTCATAGCAATAAATAAATAAAACAACTACTATATGCCAAAAACTATGTTAGATTTAGAGTAAATCATTGCACTTTAGTACAGAATCTAGCTCTTTGTTACTTAGATTTGGACAATAGTATTGTTCATATATTCAGAGGTGATGAAATCAACACACTACCTATAATTAGCTATAATTAGAATATACAAAAATGCCAACTCATTCATTTCTACAATGATTTAAAATGATTTAGAATACTTCTGGCCAGGCCTGCCTCTGAAATTTATGGAGTCAGGGCAAGAGCATAAAGTGGAGGCCCCTGTATCATAAGCCTATGTATTTAAAAGTTAGATGTTATACATGGTGTATGTACGTGTACACTACTATATATAGTCATTATCGTAACTTGACAAATTCACCTTATACATAACCTAGGAGGCCAAAGACTTGTTGGAAAGGCGAGATGAGAAGCCAAAGTTCCTTTTCTGTCTATACCATAGGATGGAACTAGGTCAAACCTTTGGCTTTTATTCAGCCTTCCTGCTTAGTCTCTTCATCTACCCCTCTTGTGTCTAGATATGTGCCATTGTGCAATGGCAGGGGTTACCCAACCTGACCCTAAAGAAGAAGCTACAGATGCTTTAGAAAAAGTTAGGAGACATAGGCAGATAACTCCAGAGTATTTTAGAAGGGGGATGGGTCTCTAGATATGTACTCCATCCTCTTGATCCATGAACTTCTCAGAGAATGAGAGTCAAAGAAAGACCCTTCAATATGATGCCCATAGTGGTGATTCAGAAGATCCTCTGTCTACCTGTGAGGTACTAAGAAGGAAAACTGGCAACTAGCATGGTACCCAGAGAAGTTACAGGATGAACTCATGGACAGAAAGGCTTAAAAGGATCCTTTAACAGATCCAGCAGGAATACTGTTCTGGACATTAGACTATAGGAACAGCTTCTGAGATCTTTCCTGCTGGGCTGGAACTGAGGACATCATTATGTTGGCCAAGGCTGACTCAGAATAACTATTTTCATCCTGAATTGAGAGAGGTAAGAGTTAGCAGCCAAAATCCAGTAGCACTTTGGTACAACCAGATCTTAACAGAACCTATTTCTCCAGCTAGCCAAGCACACATATCTTTAGAATTCTTTCAATGTAGTGTTGAGGGGTGGGGGAAATGAGGCAGGGCATTACCTTAACACAAATTAGGAAGACTTCACATTGCTAAAATGCACAAATTCATTATCAACAGTGCTTACTTCTATGCTGGTAAGGATATCACTCCTTACAAAGGTATAAAATGCTTATTAGAGTCAATTAACTATATATATATATATATATATATATATATTATATATATTATATATATGTAAATGCTATATTTTCTCACCTATATTTTCCCATTTAAAGAAAGTTCTTGCTGAGTTGTACATCCACACTTCAAGGTTTTGGGTTCCTTTTAATCTTTGGGAAAAGAAAGAAAATGTTTTGTCATTCCAGGAGCATAATCAGTCGAGCCAGCACACAATGACATAGTTAATTCACCAACGGAATTTGTTGCCATAGCTCCGGGGAGGGACAGGGTAGATCAACACATGGCCTTTTTCACAACTTCAGCTTTTACCACAACCTGCCTGTCCCCACACAACAGCCATCAGAGCGGACAGAGCACAGCAATTGTCAATAAACAACAGCCCAGAGGGGACAAGAGGACACTTGTAGCAAATCAAATAAAGCAAAAGAACTGGACAGCTTGAATCTCTGCTTATCCAATAAACCAGACACTCCTAGTCCTTTGGAGCTTATCTGTCAGCACTGTGCATATCAAGCTGCCTTGACCTTTTTAAACCAAGTGTCTCTCCCATACATCTAAAGCCACAAAAACTTCTCCCTGTGACTCAAAAGAACTTGTAAAGGGAGAAGACCTTAGGGACGAAAGAAAATTGGGAACGAAACCTAGTGATTACATCAGAAATGCACCATGGACAAGGACAAATTCTCACGCAAGGTAATGTCAATGCTTTTTTCTTTGTTTCTGCTCCTTTAAATATCAAAATTGCTGGAGAAATTAATTCCTATGTACAGGAGTGTGACAGACGTGTGTCATACCCACACTGAAAATGAAAGTAATAGCCTTTCCATTCTGAGGTAATTTTTAAAAAGGAAAAACAATGTGACTAATGTTTGTTTCTATTTCCTCTTATAATGTTTTGTAATATCCTTGGATTGATTTAGACAACAGAACAGACTTGTTTTCTAGAAATGCTCAATGAGATTGTAATGGTTGTGGCTCATGCTGTTAATCCCAGCACTTAGGTGACTGAGGCAGGAGGATTACAAATTCAAGGCTAGCCTTAGTTACACAGCAACAAGCTCCCTGCCCCACTGCATACACATATGTAGCAGAGTGCTGTCTTGTCTGACCTCAGTGGGACAGGATGCACCTAGTCCTATAGAGACTTGATGCCCAGAGTGGGGATTGGGGGTATATGGTGGGGCTGCTCTCTCAGAGGAGAAGGGCAGGGCAGGGGAGGGGAATGGGGGAAGAACTCTTCAGGAGTGGGGAAGCATTTGGATATAATTAATTAATTTTAAAAATTATAATTTTTTAAAAAGTCAGATCACTATGAGGAAACGTAGGTAGTTCAAGGCAAAAAAAGAATGCCTAGAAAACCTGGGGATATTAGAAAAATAGTTTAGCAAAATTTTCATTATCGTCTAAAGTGCTAGCTTTTTTCTAGTGGAAATATCATAAGATTGTGATCCCTTTTTAAATTTTATTTATTTATTTAATTTTTATTTTTAAACACTCCAGTCATTACCTGAGTCCCGGTCCGCCCTCCCACAGTTCCTCGTCTCATTCCTCCCTATGTCTACAAGAGAATGTCCCCACCCCCACCCCCAGCCTCTACCAGGCCTCCTCACTCCCTGGGGCCTCAAGTCTTCTCTCAATGAGGCCAAATCAGGCAGTCTTCTGCTGTATATGTATCTGGGCCTTGGGCCAGCTAGTTTATGTTGCCTGGTTGGTGGCTCAGTGTCTGAGAGATCTCAGGGGTCCGGGTTATTTGAGACTTCTGGTCTTCCTATGGAGTTACCTTCATCTCAGCAAAAATATTGTGATATTTTGAGGAGAAGTCTTACTAATAGCTCAAGTTGGGCTGAATTTCACTGTGTAACCTAGGTGTCCTCAAACTCACAATTCCCTTCTCTCTGCCTCCCAAGGGCTGGGACTACATGTATGCCTCACCAAAGAGGATCTTACCCCATTTTTGAGGTATATATTATTTATAATCCTGACTTTTAAGTGAGAAAACTGAAGCTCCTTGAAGTTGTGTAAATTGGCCAAGATAGTAAAGGAAGAACTGGATCCTAGGATCCGTTTTTTTAAAGACCAGGTGGAGGTGGCATACTCCGTTAATCCCAGTACTCAGAAGGCAGGGACAGGCAAATCTCTGAGTTTGAGGCCAGCATAGTCTACAAAGTGAGTTCCAGGACAGCCAGGGCTACACAGAGAAACTCTGTCTCAGAAAAACCAAAAACCAACCAAAGAAAAAACTATCCTATCAAACAAGAAAGCCAGCTACTAGCGACACAAAATTATTTAAATTTATTTAATTTATGTGCATATGTATATACTTGAATGTATGTATGTACATCACATGCATGCAGGAGTCCACAGAGGACAGAATAGGCATCAGCTCCCTGGAAGATGGTTTCGAGCCACCATATAGGTGCTGGGAACTGAACAGAAGCCTTCTGCAAGAGCAATAGGTGCTGGCTCTTAACCCCTAAGCCATCTCTCCAATTCTATTTAAATTAATTACAATTAAATATAAACTAAAATTCAATTCCTCAGCGGCACTATCCACACCTCAAGGGCTCAGTGGCTTACATATAGCTCATGAGACTACCTTTATTTGAACAATGCAATTATGGAACATTCCATAATCATAGAAAGTTCTATTAAATAATAAGGCTTTAAATACTATACTTCTTTTAGATACGTTGAGCCATGTTCTGAAAATATGTTGCAGTTCTGTTACAAGTAATATAGATTTTAAAATTTACATTAAAATCTCATTCATTTGAAGTCACCTCATTTGCATAGTACCAAGTTAACTTTGATCTGCAAATTAATAATATAGATAAGAGTCAAGGAGATTGTTAAATGCACTTCAGAGACCAAAGATTTTTAAGCACCATCAAATAACTCCAGAAGCACTCACTTAGTTGCAAGCAATTGATATGATAATTACACATCATTTTTATTTATTCATTAAAATAGGGATCCCCTAAGGTGCCCTTGTAGAGAATAATGTGGTTAGCCTACTTATTTCTAGTCACCCTTTTGCTGTTTCTAAATTCTATGTAGATCATTTTATGCTACTGATTTTGTTCTCTTCACTTGGAACATACAGTAAGTTGGTAGCAAAATATACTTTTGCACTGATATTTTGACCAGTTCAAGAACCACTTCCAAAACCCTTACTTCTTCCTTTACATCCCATGAAACCCTGGAAGGGTATTCCTATGGCTCCAGCATACAACCTTTCACAACACAGGGCTTAGATAACAGCCTGTTCATTGAGGTCTTTCAAGATCCCACTTTCTCAGGTGAACTCACAGAATCTATGAATCAAATGGAAAACTACCTCGTGTTTGCTTTTTTCTTTCTTTCTTTTTTTAGCAATCTTTGAATCAGGATAAGGCCTTCTTATGTTACAAGAAAGAACTAACTTCTGGGCATTTGGTGAGGGAGAAGGGTGTTGTGACTTGGAAAGTAAATTGGCTGACTCCTTTAGAAGGGAGAACTGGATAGCAAAGAATAAAGGACTTTTAAGATGTTCTGTTCAGAAAGCAGCACTTAGTCCTTAGTTATTTGGTGCATGTGTGTATTTGGTGTGTGTGCGTGTGCGTGCATGTGCTTGTTATGCTGGGGATCAGACTGAGGACATATTTTTTTGGCATATATTCATTGTACTAGATTTCATAAGGACATATTCATGTAAACATGTAATGCGCTTTGACCATGTCCTCCCATGCACACCTATTCTCCTATGAAACTAACTCCTCAACCTATCAGTAAACTCAAAGAGTATTATCTATTGTTTTCTTCTTTTTCTCTAGAGAAACTGTATAGCCCACAGTCCATAAAGTGAGACAAGAAGAATTAATAGAAACAATTTAATGTGTACCAAATATTTATGCTTTATCTGGAAGCCAATGAACTCTTTTACAATCTGCAAGATTTAGAACTTTTAGATGACTGAATTTTTAAAATTTTTTAAAAGCTACCTAAGGGAAAAATCAGGTGTAGTGGCATATGCCTAAATTCAGCACTTTTGGGAGGGCAGAGCCAGGTAGATCTCTGTGAGTTCAAGGCTAGCCTGGTCTACCTAAGGAATTCTAAGCCCAGCTAGGGTTACATAGTGAGACCTTGTCTCAAAAACAAATGAAATTGTATAAAAGGAAAGTAGTTATTAACTTTTTTCTTTTAAAGATTTTATTTATTTTATGTGAGTACACCATCACTGTCCTCAGATGTACCAGAAGAGGGTGTTAATACCATTACAGATGGTTGTGAGCCACCATGTGGTTGCTAGGAATTGAACTCAGGACCTCTAGAATAGTTAGTGTTCTTAACCACTGAGCCATCTCTCCATCCTTAGTTATTAACTTTTTATTCTAAAATATCATTGGGCTTTCTTTCCTCCATCTTTCTGTAATCCCTGTACATGAACCTTTATGTTACAGGAACAATATGTATTTGCACAGACTTCTGCTAACTCAACACATTCATGTGTCCTTTGGACAGTATGGGAGACTATTCTAAAGGTCATACAGCCTCTTATCTCAATTAGCAGATAGAGGATCACTGCCATAGACTGCCTGGATGCTACTTCTTCCTCTGAATACTGACAGGTGGAGCAGAAGTTGACTCTCTATAGAAGGTAGTAACTTTTCACTATACCTCACCTACTGCGATTCCCCAAGGCAAGCCATGGTGGGTCCAAATTCTGTAAAGACTCCCTGCTCACTGACATGACCCAGTGATCAGGCAAACAGACATGGAGCAGGAGTTCTTAGCCTTATGACAAAATGGGGTTTTTCGGTGTTTCCTGACATTGAGAGCTGTGGGGGGGTTAGGAGGAGAAGAGGCTTATTATTTCTCTCATTTTTGTTTTTCTATTCTGAAGGGCCTGGAACTAGCTGTAAAACATCAAAAAAATAATGAAAACAACACAGTTGGCATAAAATTAATTCTGTTTCATTTTAATAATGAGGCATTAAAGTGTGAAACTATGGTTTGTTTGTTTTTTTTTTAGTTCAATCTTGTCTTGGGTATTAGAACAGCTTAAAGTTCTCTCTCTCGTTTTTTGTTTTGTTTTGTTTTTTTTTGGTTTTTTCGAGACAGGGTTTCTCTGTGTAGCCCTGGCTGTCCTGAAACTCACTCTGTAGACCAGGCTGGCCTCGAACTCAGAAATCTGCCTGCCTCTGCCTCCCAAGAGCTGGGATTAAAGGCGTGCGCCACCACTGCCCAGCTAAAGTTCTCTTTGAGCCAAGCATGATGCAGCATGACTATAATCTCAGTACTTGGGAGGTTGAGGCAGGAGTATTGTCATGAATTGGAGGACTGATAGGAGTTTAAGACCAGTCAGTGCAACAACAGCAAGAGTTTGTCTCAAAACTACAGCAAAATAATTTTCTTTATTTTCCTACAAATGACAAATTCTCTCTCGAATGTGTGCACACACACAAAAAGACAGACTCACGTGCTCTATATACATAGACACATATAAGGAAGGAAGGAACTCCAAAAATTGCCAAGCATGATCCAGGACAAAGAAAACTATTCTTATTTCAAATCTTTTTTTTTAGTAACATTAGTTTAAGTCATGAATAAAATACATGAGAGGCTAGAAAAAAGCCTCAAGTGAATTTAAAAATTTTGCTAAGAAAGCAATGGGACCTGATCTCAAGTCCCAGGAGCCTGCTAACCAGTTAGCCTAGCAAAATGGTGAACGTCAGGTTCAGTGAGGGGAAAAATAAGGTAGAGAGCAACAGAAGAAGATACTTAATATCCATCTCTGGCCTCTGTATAACACACATACATACATACATACATACATACATACACAACACATATATACATACATATACAACACATACATACAATACACACATATACAACACACACAAATAAATAAAAGAAAAATATGGAAGAGTTTAAATAATTTCTGTTGAAATAAAAAACAGTATGATTTGAGGTTTTGGTTTTTGTTTTTTTTTTTTAAATATATTTACTGAAAAAAACCAATCTTAGTTTCTTGGGGGAAGGATGGTAGAGATTGAACTTGGGGTCTTGAACCATTCTATCTACCATGGAGCTATGTATCTCCAACCCCCAAATGAATCTCTAAGTGTTTGTTCTACATATTCTTGAAAGTGGAGACTTTCATCTGGAATCATGGCTTCTAGTAATACTTACCAATTTTTAAATTATTATTTAGTTAGTTAGCTTTGTTTTGTTTTCGAGACAGGGTTTCTCTGTGTAACAGCTCTGGCTGTTGTGGTACTCACTCTGTAGACCAGGCTGGCCTTGAACTCACAGAGATTCATCTGACTCTACTTTCTGAACACTGGGATTAAAAGCATGCGTGCGTCACCACTGCCCAGCTGCAATTTTTTGTTGAATAAATAAAAGAACTCTAATAAACTAAGATAAACTCTTGCTGTTTATCCTGGATATTTTTTTTCTTGCCCACAAAGACTCTGAAGTTTCTCTAGATGATTCATGAAAAAGAATTTGTTACAACCCAGCAATTGAGGCATGGTTCAATGTCAAGTAGACCAACTTCAACTAGACTGTAACCTCTAACTTGATTGACATTAACATTGGCACCAATAACAAAGATACTAGGATTGTTGTTTACAAGGCTCTCCTCAAATCCTGTGTGAGTCCATGGCTTGCCATAGGAGTATAATGTCTGAAAGCTTATGGCTACCACAAAGGGAAGACTCATCCTTTTACAACTCCTGTTCAGCTTTCCCAGAGGGTGGGAACTAGACCGGCCTCTGAGAGAAAGGGATAAAATTTGAAAATTTGTAGACACATACACACACACACACACACACACACACACACACATCCCATGCAGCAGCTATACCTTTGTCTAGGGTGGACAACTGAAGGTTTTTTGTTTTTGTTTGTTTGTTTATTTGTTTTGTTTTTGACACATTCTTGTTAGGTGGCTGAGGCTGGCCTCAAACTGTCAGTCCTCCAATCTCAACCTTCCAAATTCTAGGGTGCATGAACCATCATACCAAGCTTGAAGAACTTTCTTTAAAACTATCACACAAATCATTCATGATGATGTCCACCTAAGTTTTGTAGGGTTTTCTCCATTGTACAAAGTTGGAGAGAGTTGCCATCAGTAGGCACTGCAGTAGATGTCTTCTTATCCTGTACAAGGAGATACACTATTCCAGTTCATTGGAAATTAAAATGGTTATAATGGAGCCTCATTTTGAAAAGCATAAGTACATATATTAACCACTTATTGAAATAGAAAAGTATTGTTGACTTGCACATGCTTTGACTGGGACAGTGATCAGTGTTCTGCCTTGGCTTATCTTTATTAGGCAAGCACATGTACATTGTCTACAGTTTCTGCTTTTGTTTTATTCTAACTGGAATGACAGCTTAAGATACTTCTGAAATATTCTGAGTACAGAATCACCAGATAAGACTTCTGAATTTTATTCCCTGGCCTTTACAGTTATCTTGGCCTTATCCAGACACTCAATGGCAAATTTTAGGGTCATCTAACTATATCTTACCGATTTAGTTTAAGATAACTTTTTTTTTTGCAACTTCGCAGAGTAAATATCGATTTATTAAGTAAAAGCAAGGAAAAAAAAAGACACAAGAAAACAAGAGGCTTGCATTTTTAAATAATTGTGACAACAATCTCTGTAACCCAGAGAGGTCTCAAACTGAAGATCTTCCTGCCTCAGCCTCCCAAAAGATCAGCCTTTCAAAAGCTCAGTGTGCTGCCATAATGGGCTAGTTGTACAACAGTTAACTAGACTCTAAGCACAATCATAAGTACAGTGGGCATAAACAGACTTTAGGGGAAGCTCAGTTAAACTAAAGAATAGTTTATCTACTAGCTGGAAACCTTCAGAGAGCTCTTGGGTGGGACTCCTGAAAGAAATGGCCAACATCATTGCTTAGTTTCACAGAATGCTTAAGTTGGCAGTTAAGTAACTTGGCAGTTACTTAAGGGAGCATTGTCTGTTCTTCTTCAGATATACTGACTAATAACCCGACAGGAAGTGCTTTTGTGTCTGACTTCTACTCCTCTGATCTACTGTATACCTAGGACCTATATATACTTTGTGGTAGGTACTTAGCAGATGCAAAGACATATATACAAAGACAGTTCATTTAAAGCCACACTGTTTGTGAGTTAACTAAATACATATTGAACCTCTTTCTTTCTGAACACATATCATTATAGATCTCAACTCCAAGTTTCCTGACTTTATATGGGGGTGGAGGGCAAACAATACATAATGGTTTCTATTTAATAGTTATTTGGTAGGCAGCCAGCATCTAAATGGAGATTACATTTTTCTAAAAGGCAATTTCTTGCTCTATATCCCAGATTGGCCTTACACTAATGGCAAGCCTCCTGACTCAGCCTTCTGAGTGCTAGGATTGATTATAAGTGTATACCACTATACCTAGCTGAGATGGGTTATTTAAACAAAAGATGGGTTATTTAAACACAACCCTTGTGGGTGATGAATATGTTCATCCCAATTCTTTCAATTGGCAAAGACAAAGGCTACAGAGCTGTCAGGAGAAGGAACATTGTTTCCAGTAGTTAATGAAGAGATGCCCCGCCTTCACAGTCTATTAATTACAAAAGTAATCAATATGAACTTAGAGTTTGGTATTTGAAACTCAAAGGCAATAAAATCAGAACACTACTTAGATTTTTTTTCTCATAAAGAAATGAATAACAATTTTAGGCCACCAAGCTAAGGTAATCACATTTGAATGATTTCTCCTGACATGCCTCAAATAACCTGCTCCTGTTGGGTAAAGAGAACAAAGAAAGACAAAGTTAATTAGTAAGAAAAAGCTTCATCAAAGAATTTTGGTTACCTTTACCCAGAGTTTCTCACTATTGCTGCTACTGATATATGAGGGTAAGAACATTCTGTATTGCAGGGACTGAGCTGTGCATGGTGGGATGCTTCAAAGGATCCCAGGTCTCTAACCATTAAATACTAGTAGTATCCCTCTCCACCAAGTTGTGACAATCACACCTGTCTCCTGAAAATTTTAAATGTCCCCTCTAGGTTAAAATTATCAATGTATCACCCACTGAAATAAGTACTCCCTTCCTTCCCACTCTCCATCCCCTGGGGCTTTCTACGGTTTGCTGTTTTGGAGGCTCAAAACAAACCATTTTATACCAGGGTCATCTAGACTTCTCATGGGATTATTTGAAAAAAAAAAATGGACTGGGTTCAGACAACAAAGAAATGACCCTTTGCATTTCTGTACTGAAAGAACAGATCTAGTAAGGTAGCCATTTAAAGCACTCTAGTGAACACCCAGCTTACTACTAATCACCACAAGCCTCTCAGAGGTACTGTTAACTTCCTTTTATTTTAAGGAAACTGAGGCTTACAGAGGTTAAGAGATGTGCTCAGGCCAGCCTGGTCTACAGAGTGAGTTCCAGGACAGCCAGGGCTACACAGAGAAACCCTGTCTCGAAAAACCAAAAAAAAAAAAAAAAGGTGTGCTCGAGAACACAAAGTTTGGAACTTAGTGGAGCTTGGCAGCAGCTTTTGTGTGTATATACATATTGTATGCATTTAGAATGCAATACCAAAAAAAGCAAAGGGACCAGTATTTATCTTTTGTGAGATTTTTATTTTCTGTGGATGTGTGATTGACGACACACATATGTATATACTCAATGGCCTGGTGCCTGCAGAGGACAGAAGGGTACTTTGGATCTCCTGGAACTGATGTTACAAGCAATTTTACACTGCTATGTGGGTGCTTGGAACCAAATCAGGGTCCTCTGGAAGAGCAGACGGTGCTTGTAACTGCTTCACCATTTCTCCTGCCCAATTATTTATCTTTTTAAAAAATATTTTCGTTCAAGAATAGTATCGAATGTATATACGTTTAGACAAAGCTGTATATTCCCATTAATAATGTTCATGTGCTTCTCAACTTGCTTCAGCGTGATCAACTCAGAGCCCATCCTGCTCATTTCAGAGATTCTCAATCTCAGCATTATTGGCATGGTGGGTGGATCATTGTCATGCACATGCACACCAGAAAAGCTAGGCGAGGTCTGGCTGATTTGATAAATCACTTTTTTTTTTTTGAGACAGGGTTTCTCTGTGTAGCCCAGGCTGTCCTGGAACTCACTCTGTAGACCAGGCTGGCCTGGAACTCAGAAATCCGCCTGCCTCTGCCTCCCAAGTGCTGATAAATCACTTTTAGATTCAAATTGTTTATCAGTCCAAACAATGGCCTGTGTCCCTAACTTGCATAGCCTTGTCTCCCACCAGTAAAAAAGATAATGCTGAAACAAAATGGGCCAGGTGACCTGACTCTCTTTTTTTTTTTTTTTTCTTTTTTTCTTTTTTTTTTTTGGTTTTTCGAGACAGGGTTTCTCTGTGTAGCACGGGCTGTCCTGGAACTCACTCTGTAGACCAGGCTGGCCTCGAACTCAGAAATCCGCCTGTCTCTGCCTCCCAAGTGCTGGGATTAAAGGCGTGCGCCACCACCGCCCGGCATGACCTGACTCCCATCACAGAGAAACCCAATGAAGATTGAAACTCTTAAAGCTCTATACTGAACAAAACAGTGCCCAAAAGAAGGGAGGAGGTGATTAGAAACCACCGTGTGACAGCAGATAGTTTAAAGAGAGATAAGGAGCCCAGAGGGAGATAGCTAAGAAGATCACAAGGCCTTCTCCAGTACATCAAGCCTCTGGGTGACCCTAGGTCTTCACGGCCTGGGACATTCTAGGGTGTGTCCAGTAGCATCCATAGCTTCATCCACTAAATACCTGTATGTAGCACTATCCTCCAAGGTGACAAAAATGTGTATAGACATCACTACAACTTTTTAGGGGCAAAACTTCACCCAACTGAAAATCACTGATCCAGAATGTAATCCACTTCTCACACCCAAACACTATACAGGGGCAAACACTTTAGTATATATTTCTAAAATAAAGTTTTGAAAACATAAATAATACAATGCCATTGCTATACCTAAAAAAATTAACAGTGTCTTCATACCACCCAAAAATTGGTCCAATTTCTAGTTGTCATATAAATGTTATCATTTTTTAGTGTTTTGAATTTGAAATACTAAGACTGTACTCTACATTGACTGCTATCTTATAGGCTTTATGTAATCATTAGATTTCTTACAATTGTTTGGTCCTAAGAAGCAAAGATTATGCTGTGGAATTAGCAAAGTCTAGGTAGACTTTGCTGATTGCATCCCTATGGGGTTAACATACATGTTTCTCTCCTCTGTGTTTCCTGTAAATTGCTCTGAGATCAAGAGGTGTGGTCAGAGTCAGGTTCTCTTTCCTTGGAAGGCCACTTTATAGATGGTTCAGAAGCACAGAGCAGCTGCAGTTGCCTTTCTGTCGTGCATACTCAATGCCTAGATTTAATCATTCATTAGGGGTAAGGAAGCATATAGGGTGAGGAGGCAGATCAAATGCATTGCCTTCTTCGGTAGCCATTTTTAAAAGAGACTATTTGACAACTCAAGCCAACAGTTTGGAAAGAAAAGGTTTGGACCAGAAAACGTAAGATTAATACTTGATCCTTTTTCTAGCTCCCAATTTTCAAAATAGTTAGCACCCTCCAATACAGACAAGTGAAGGTTTTCGCTATTTTGTTTCACTCTCTGTTTTGAGACAGGGTCTGATATAGCCTAGGCTAGCTGCAAACACACAATGTAGTGGAGGATAACTTTGAACTCCTAATTCTTCTGTCTCCCCAAGTGATGGGGTCACAGACCTGCAGCATCGTAACTGGCAAATGTGGTGACAGACAACCCTAGCTATTCTGTGCTTCTTTTTTTTTTTTTTCTTGATTAGTACTATGGACTTATGGACTTAAACTTATTTGGTTGGCTTCAATCTGTTGTAATTCTCATTCTTAGTGATGTTTGGACTCTCCATTCTGGTTGACAGGGGACTCTTCAATTTGGAACCTAAGTTCTTTGACAATTTCTATCATTTTTAAAAAAGATTGATATATTATATTCATGAGAATTGTTATGGTGCAGTGTCACCTGATGGGCCTTGTATTTACAATATTCTCATAATTGTACTACTACAATGTTGCTGAGCCCTTGTGAACTTGGACAAAATTCAAATTGATGGGCCTACTGAATTAGAATCTCTGAGTTTCATAAGTCACCTTAATGCATTGATATGATGAAAATTTCAAAAGACTCATTCTTAAAATGTGTGGACCAATGGTAGGTTTCCTTCCTTTTGAGCTCCTGTGGTTGAATGAGAGTGAACTTATTCAAGCTATTTTGCAGGAATAAAAAATCTCTTTTCTTTGATGCTATGTATCCCATGTTCACCAATTTGCTTAAGGAACAAAATTGTTTATAGCAAGGATGGGCTCCTGCAGAAGACCCTTGGCTTGCATAGAGTTATTCTACTCAGGATTAGTAAGTCATTTTACATAGCCTCTCATTAGACTTCAGTGGGCTGGGTGTTTAAAATAATTGCCTATTGGAAGTTTTTAGATAGCAAGCTTTTGGGAACACATACAATAATAGTTATTTTCTCATGAATCAAGCATAACAAGGATTCTCGTGGGGAAATATTTAATAGTTGGGTTAAGGCTCAGAGGATAAAGGTATTTGCCACTAAGACTGCCAACCGGAGTAAAACCCCAATTCAGTTTTAGGAATACACCTTGTAGAAGGAGAGAACCAACTCCTACAGGTTGTCACATGTACATATACATGGTGACACAAGTACATGTGAGTATACACACACACACAAGCTAAATGTAAGAGATCTTTAAATTTATGCTTGTTTTGTTTTGAAACAAGGTATTACTCTATATCACAGGCTAGCCAGGAAATCAGTGCAGGCCAGGCTAGACTCAAACTTGTAGCAACCCTCTTGCCTTGGCTTTAACTATGGAGATTACAATTGTGTGTTGCCATGTTTGATCTCCAGATGTTATGTTCCAAGTGTATTAGACCAGAATCTCTAGGACATTAAAATCAAGCCTCAGTGTTATTGAAAACTCTTCAAGTAGTTCTCTTTATAATCTAGACTGAAAACTGTTATAATAAGGATTTTTCTAGAGGAACAGAACTTATACAATGAATATATATGTATTTGTGTACATATATAAAGGGTGTTTATTAGAATGGCTTATGAGCTGTGGTCCAGCTAGTCCAACAACAGCTGTTGTCTAATAACAGGGAGGTCTAAGAATCCAGTAGTTTTTCAGTCCACGAGGCTAGATATCTCAGCTGGTCTTCAGTATATGCCAGAATCCAGAAGTAAGCTCTAATGCCAAGGAAGAGATGGACTTGCTAGGGAGATGAAAGCAAGCAGGCAAAGAGAGAACCAGCTTTCTTCTTCCATGTCCTTTATATAGGCTGCCAATAGAAGGTGATGCCCAGATTAAAAATGGATCTTCCCTTCTCAAAAGGTCTGATTAAAGGTGTGTCTTCCCACCTAAAAAAATACAGATTAGTGGTGGGTCTTCCCACTTCAAATGATTTAATTAAGGAAAAATCCCCCACGAGTGTGCCTAGCTATTTGGGTTTTAGTTGATTCCAGATATAGTCAAGTTGACAACCAAGAATAACCATCCAAAGAACCTTATGGGGTGAAACAAAGATAACGAAAAGCTTGAGCTTAAGATCCTGAAGTGTTAGGCTCTTTTTAAAAAAAAAAAAAAATAGGGCATTTGGTATACTGGTAGGGCTTGGGAAAGATAATTTTGTTTGCCCATACCAGTTGCTATCTTTTGGAGATTTACATGCCACTCACAAAGAATTCAATGAATCCCAATTAATCCATTTCAGATCACACTGCAGAGCAACTCAGGTTGTGGTGATGGCAATGAAACTTTCTGATAGATTGGTGGGAGATGTGACGGCCGATTTTCTTTTTCTGGCTGTGGATAGAGCCCAGAGGCTAGTCCAAGCTCAGCAAGTGCTGAACCATTGAGATTGCACTGCATCCCCAGCCAGGGTATCAGCTTCAATGTGTGTTTCCTGATGATGCTCTATGCTGACATCTTCTGACTGAGTAAAATAGGAAATATATGTGGCTTAATAAAAGCTTTTATCTGGCTAATTTGTATTATTAAATCCAAATTAAATGAAAAGCTCTCAAAGAGAGCTATCCAAAGAGAGCAAACTGATCAGAATATTGCGTATGCTGAGATACTGAAGCAGTGTGTCGTGAACCAAGGCTTTGAAGTGCCACAGCCCTGAACTTGAAACCCAGTTTTGCATAAGCTCCAAGACCCTGGGAGGATTATTTAGTGTCTCCAAGTACTGCTTATTATCAGCAAACTGGGCATCGTGCCTGTACCTGACAGCAGGGTCTCATAATTGCTAAGTATTGAAACTACAAGCAATGTATTCTTCTGAATATCTCAATATGAGATATAAGGTGAGGCTCCTCCTAAGGAATATGTGGCAGGAAGAATAACAGAACAATAGCCTCCCAAAGATGTCTGTCCTATTCCTCAGAAGGTGGGACTATATTACCCTATATGGCAAAAGGGACCCTACAGATGGGATTTAAGATCTCAAGGTGGAAAGAGTAACTCTGGATTATCCAGATGACCCAAGGACATCACCAGGATCTTTCTGAGTGAAAGAAGGAAGCCAGAGATTTAGAAGAGATCACTGATGCAGACTTGAGTGATATATTGCTGGCTCACCCATGGAAGAAAGCAGGATGCGGAAGATGGGCAACATCTAGAAATCAGAAAGGCAAGGAACCAGATTGTCCCTTTGAGCTTCCAGAATTAAAATCGTGTGGCCACATTGATTTTTACTCAAGGGAGGCTCACTTTAGGTTTCTAACTTTGGTCCAGAACTTTAAGATAATAATTTGTATAGTTGTCAACCCATTAACTTGTGACAAATTGTTATGGCATTCATAGGAAACTAACAAAAGATTCAACCAACTCTCTCTGTGGGCATTCAAAGATTTTGAGTGCAGATTTTGTGAGAAAGTCACACTGGAAACAAGATCATTTAAAATGTATTAGTATAAAATCCCAGGATCATAATAACAGTCTGCTTGGGAATGAATGCATCTATACTGGCATCTGGTCTTGATTGCTTATTTGCTTGTCAGACCCATTTATGTCACACTTGGATGGCCCCTGGGAAAAACCCTCAGGACCCTGCAGTATATGCTGCAGGGTTGGGAAACTGAGTCTTGTTGAAACAGCAAAAAGGACCAGAACCATGAGCATGGTGGGGCGCGCCTGTAACCCAAACTTCAGGAGGTAGAATCATGATGTCTGTAGAATAGTGAGTTCATATCTGGACTATACAGTGAGATCTGTTTGTTTTTATTTTTAAAGAAAGGATAGAACTAATTATGGCAGATACTAACCAAGGAAAATAGCTGTTTAAGTGGATATAAGAGGGCTGGAGAGATGGCTCAGCTGTTAAGAGGTCTGCTCTTCCAGAGGTCCTGAGTTCAATTCCCAGCAACCACATGGTGGCTCATAACCATTTGTTAACAGCATCTGATTCCCTCTTCTGGTGTGTCTGAAGAGAGTAATAGTGTCCTCATATACATAAAATAAATAAATCTTTAAAAAAGTGAATATAAGAAACTGTAGATGTAATCAAACATTTTGGAGGATAATTTGGTAATGGTATCAAAAAAATATATGTCAAAAGCCTTGAAAAAAGCAAGTACTCCAACTTAACAATTCTACTTATAAGAAAACTCATTGGAATGGGAAAACCCAGATTACTGTACATATCATACATGTACTTCAATCCTTTCATGGTTCTGTGGTTGCATATAGAATAGCATGTGGTGATACAGATGGGATACAATAGTATACCCACTTAAGGTGAAGCATGAAGACTGCCAGGTGTTTGATTTGAACCTAGTTAAATTAATACCTCAAAGATCCTTCCCTTTTGGCACATTTGATTTTTATTAAAATCACTGAAACTGTGACTATGACTATGACTAGCAGCTGCAATAAGTTGGTGTCTGGCTTTGTATGTTTAGTGAAACTACTATCCAATGCAGTGAGTTAAGCTAATGAAAATTTCATAGATCATAGATACATGAAATTAAGCTATTAAAAGTAGAAAACTACCTAGAGTTTTAACTTATCAGCTGACATTCACCCAATGCATTTAGTATGCGAAAGTTTTACATTTAAAGTGTGCTCAAATCCAAGTGGGGAATTTTTATCCATTTTTGTCTATAGTATTTTGTGTTTCAGTCACATGCTAGACTCAAATTCCATGAGGGAGGGACCAAAATTTACACAGCATCCTGAGTGTGATGTTGGCGGCACTTGGAGTTTTGATTAAACTGCACTACATGTGTGATTATTACTTGTAAACAGATGATTAGATATTAATTAGACAATAAGTGATTGTAAAGCACTTAGAATATAAAAGTGTTTATAAATACGACCAAGTAATAGCAACAATAATTCTTTACTGACTACGCAGCTGCTAATGTCAGTAAGAATGATTTTTTTTTTTTTTTTTTTTTACAGCTAATGGCAACTCTAATTTCTGCCCAAAATCCCTGTTATATCTGGTTTGTACAGTAAAATAAAATATGTCTTGTTTTTACTGAGTTGAATCATCAGTATTTAGATATATCTGTTGTAGTTTGAGAAAAAATGTATTTCTTTTCAAGACTTTCTCAACCCAGATACAGTCATTAATACTCTGCTGTCTGTCCCTTTGGTGCTAAGAACGGGTGTCAAATATTTGGGTTTTCTTAAATACATTTTAAAAATTGAACTTATTCATGGTGTGTGTGTGTGTGTGTGTGTGTGTACTTGTGTCTGTCTGTCACTCACTTGCCAGAGTATGAATGTGGGATGTCAAAGGATAACTTGTGAGAACTGCTTCTTTCCTTATACCATGGGGAACCCATGGATCAAACTCAGGTTATTAGGCCTGGCAGTGCCTTTGCTTACTGAGACCCGCTGGCCAGCCTGTTTATTTTAAATATAAAATATTAGATCAGAGTTTGTCAGCCACATTTTCATTACACTGTAGGTTTCATGTGTTGGGTTTATGCAGTTGCGACTTAGTGCCACAAAACAGTGCTCAAAATCAATACATTTTAGTTAAACAAATGAGTGAAGGCTAACTCTTTCTTGATTACCACAGAAGCTTAAAAAAGAAGAAAATACATTTAAGAATGAGACAAAACCACTTGAATTCTATCTTCTGGATCTTCTTTTCAAAAATAATAAGCTCTGTTTTGTTTTCCAGCCCCCCGCCCCGATGTCTTTATGGATCATGGCCTTGTATCAACCTTGTTCTTAACCAAAATGTTTGACTTTTCTGTCAGATGTAAATGTGAGAACCTACGATGTTCAGATCCACGTTTATACAGATTTGAAATGAACTATATGAATCAAAGTAAAGAGAGCTTCATGTTTCATGACTTCAGTAGGAAAGGAGTATAGGATACAATGAAGGAAGAGATATATCTGAATCACCCAATAATTTTGTTAACAAAATAAATCTAGTTATATTGAACAGTGAACCAGTATAGCTTAGTGGAAAGAACTGTTCAACTCTGATTCAAAAACATCTGGACTTTTATCATTTACTATGCAATGTTGGTAAAGTCACCTAAGCACATGGAATCTGTTTATTCATTTGAAAGTTTGCAGTATTAGATTTTGTGCTACAATGATATTATCTAATGGGGAAAGTACTACAAAAAGGGTGCCATGCTTCCCAGTGTGAATTCTCTTTATTACCAAGATTTCCTGGAATAGATGAAAAGGATTTGGGCATTGGTTTCCTGACTTAACACGGCTACTTTTCTCCAGACTGTCAGGATTTAGACCTTAACTTTGAGCCATAGAGGGACAACTGGGGATGTGACTCAAGTGAAATTCAACAGGAGAGAAATCGGTTATAAAATCTAGATGTGCCTCAGGGGAGCAGTTACTGAACAACCACCCCAGTACATTTCCTCTGCCTCTGATAATTACACATAGTAAGCCACAGCCTTGTTCCTTGCTTCAGCTTTCATATTTCTTTGCACTGAGATCCACATGCCTTTCTAGCTGCACACGTGCTAACTAGTTCAGCCTCATGCCTTTTAGAAGGAAGCAATGTTTTTTTTCTCCAATTACAAGAATAATGTAGTGGCTCATGGTGGCACACACCTGTAATCTCAGCTGTAGAGAAAAGGACTGGAAAAAGCCAAGATTAGGCTGGATTAGGATTGTAGTCATGGCCTTGGTTAACTGACTCTCAGGCATATAAAGCCAAAGCTGGAGAGAACATAGGATGAGTATGAGTCTGACATGGGAAACTCAGTGAAGATCTACATTTTATGGAGAAGTATCCTTTGCTTTGCTGGGACAGTGAAGAAGTACAGTGCAAGATTGTGGTTCAGGCTCTGGGGCAAGGGGCCTCCAGGAACCAGCTAGACATCAGAACTCAACTAGCAAGCAAAACTCTTACCTTATGGTGAGCCTCTTATTCTAGAGAGGGAATTAGAGGACCAATACCAGCAGCCATACCAGCAGCTTACTGACCCAGTACGCCCTGGGAGTCAGATGCTTTCCAGTGTGAATATGACTCTAGCTCATGGTTCACACACAAACTTTAGCATGTGTTACAATATCTACTTAACCAGGAGTTTCTCTTAAAATTCCTAGATTCCTAGGCTCCATTCTCATTCAGTCGGTCAGGGAGGAGTGACAATGTCTGAGGAGTGGCCAGGATTGTTGGCTGCTTCTCAAGGCACAACACTCTGAGACCACTTCCTGGGGTGCGGGGTGTGTGTGTGTGTGTGTGGGGTAGTTCCAGATGGAAACTATCAAGAACTAAAATGGCACTTTTAAATCCACCGCAGGTGAAAAGGGGTTTTTAAATAAACAATGAAAATGTAAAAGTGCAAGTGAAGCTCAAGGACTTCAGAATGACTGTTCTACTCATATAGTAAAAGTTCATTGCCTTGGAGATTTTGGGACTGACCAACTTATTTTTTAGAGTGGCTATTCTAATCTAGTTGTGTGATGTCTTTATTTGTGCATTCATTATAATAAAGTGATTTTTTTTTTAATTTTAAAATGTAGTACAGGGTTTGTTTCTCCCATGCTCATCAACTCAGTAGAGCAAACCTGTGGCCTGAGGTGTTTTGTGCTTCTAGAAGGGCAGGTAGAATAGAAAGGAGAGGACCCTTCTCAAGATGACCCAATAGTAGCTGGGATTTTTGCATCACTGGAGTTCTCTTTTATTCAAAGAGATTTTTAATTATGTGTATATTCATGTGTCTGTGGGGGTGGATGTAAGTATATGTGTGTGAATTGTAGGTGCTTTTGGAGGTCAGAGGCATTGGCTCTCCCTGAAGCTGCAATTACAGGTGGTTATGAGGTATCTAATATATGTGCTAGCAACTGAATTCAGGGCTTCTGCAAAAGCAGCAGTGTGTTCTTTTAATCACTGAGACATTTCTTCAGTCCCTAAAATTCTCTTAAGCATAGGTGATATACTGTCAAGTGAGTGACATCATCCTGACTTAAACTGACAAGTTTGGTGGGGTTTGTTCGTCTGTATGTTTTAGTGGTTTTTTTGTTGTTGTTGTTGCTGTTGTTTAGTTTTTCAAGACAGGGTTTCTCTGTGTGGCTCTGGCTGTCCTGGAACTTCCTTTGTTGACCAGGCTGGCCTTGAACTCAGAGGCCCTTCTACCTCTGCCTCTAGAGTACTTGGACTAAAGGTGTGCACCACCATGCCTGGCTTAAATTGACACATTCTTAATGGTCACCTTAAGTAATATTCTGCTACAGTATCCATTTTTCTTCTTTAAAGCTAGCCTTTTGTTTACTTGAGAAGTAATAATAAAAAAAAAAAAACAGTGTCTCTTTACATTAACAGGGAGGTTTGAATTCATGGAGAGTGATAATGTATCCATTCGATCCTTCTCAATTCTATAAGAAAGATGGGACTAGTATTTTCATTCCATCCTTTGAACTACTGTTTCTCAAGTATGGTCCCCATACCTGCAGCATTAGAATTACCTAGAAGCTCATTAAAAATGCAAATGCAAGCTCCATCTCAAACCTGCAAAATTTGATTTTTGATCTGTCATGGGACCAATAATTATTATTCCTAAAACATTCCTGGCTGGTGATTCTGATTTTGTCACTGCTGGTCTAGGCCACACTTGGATGGAAACTGTAGTTAGAAACAAGAAATGAAAGCTTTAGAAGCATAAGGATTTATTGGCTAAAGTGGATTCTTCCTTAGTTCCTTTTCTGCTACACTTGCTGTATCCTGCAACTCCCTGCCCCCTCTTCAAATGCCAGCTCCATTGCTTATGAACTTTGAGACCCTAAGCAATTACTCTAAGTTGCAATTTCCTGACTTAGAATGTGGGGATAATAATAGGATCTGCTTTGGGTTCTGAAGATTAAGGAAGATCTAAGTAAAGTACTTGGCACTGCACCTCGTGCTTAACAAATACTAGTGATTTTATTTCTTACTAATATTAGACATGGCATTTCACTAGAACAAACACTTTTGCAAGTTCTTTCAGACTGTCTTCAGACTCCTCTTACACTGATGTTCCAGGATAATGTAAACACTAAGGCACATAATTCTGTTTTTTTTTTTTTTTTTCTCAGATTGCCATGAGCATTGGGATAGGAGTATAGGCCCTTATACTATAGGATATAGGATGATAGATAAGTATATGGTGGAAAGAAATGACAGTAAGGCTAAGGGGGAAAGGCTGGCTGAGGGAGGAAGAGAGGGCAGTGAGACCTAGAAAGCGGCTGTCATAAGACAACCTACCTCCTTTAAAGTTTCTCCTGTAGCAGCCTCGGGAATAGACTCCAGGGTTACAACAGGCCTTAGGCATTTGCCAGTGTTCCTATCTTATGCAGTCCAGAAGGTGAACGCTCAGGGACTCACAGTGAGTGCCCTGACAAGCCCTCAGACACCAGCTGGCAATTGACCTAGTGGTTTGGGGCTTATAAAGTGACTCTGCCTTCAGAGTGATTCTATTTAGCAAATATCTGACTACAACTGCATCATACACTCATGCCAGGGAATAGTCCTTTATAGCTATGCTCTTTTGCGATGCGTCTGGGGACCTCAGGAAAAGCTTTATCTTATCTAAGAAGTGCAGGGAGTCTTTACTAGGCACGGACAGAGACATTCACAAGTGAATTAAATACAAAAAAACAAAAGCAGCAAGTTCAGGCCCGTGGGTAAGGGCAGGCCAGCCAATGGGCCCCGGCCGCTCCCAGGTGGAGTGGTACTATGATGACAGTAACCAACCAGAGCGCTCCATGCAAATGAGGCTACTGTATCCGCACCAGACGCTCTCGTGTTGTCTGGTTGTTATAGTGATAAACTGAGGCCCTGCCTCTGGGCTTCTCCGAGAAAGAAAGGGGTGGTGTGTGCGTTGGGGGTGGGGGGTAACCTCTTTACTTCCCCCCAGGGAAGACAAAAAGAAGGGAAGAAGAAGGGGGATGGGTAGGGAAGAGAAAAATACGTGACAAAGAAAACATTCTTTGCCTGGGAGGAGACTCCCAGAGGGTTGTAGAGCTGGAAGGGAGCATTCATGGCCATGCCAGTACTTACCACTGATGCTGAGTCAGAAAAACAGGTATCCCAAAAATCCCTTTCCAATGAGCCTCCCTCAGAAACCATGGAGGAAATAGAGCACACATGCCCACAGCCTCGACTGGTAAGTAAAGACAAAGGATGGAAATGTTATGCGTGGCTATGGCACAAAAGAGTTCCTTCTGTGCCCGCAGCCAGCGAGGAAAAATGATGCTTACAGGATTTTCATGTAAATGAGAATGGAGCTGCAGCCTAATCCTTCTCAGCTGTTTATACTTAGCTCCTATACCGACACAGCTCTCAGCTTACAAAGCGTTATTATATTGGCTGGGTAGGAAACGGGGCTGCTGGGGATATGTTGTGGTTTTTGTGCTTTGGGAGGAGAGAGAATGACCTTTTCCCCACCTTTTAGGTGCATTGTCACAGTTTTAAAATGGTTTTCTTCTTCACAAACCTTGGACTGCTTCCTTGGTGAAGTTCTAAATTCTAGCTCAGGAACGATCTCTTTCTTTTTTTCTTTTCTTTCTTTCTTTCTTTCTTTCTTTCTTTCTTTCTTTCTTTTCTCTTTCTTTCTTTCTTTTTTTCTTCTTTTTTTTCTTTCTTTCTTTCTTTCTTTCTTTCTTTTCTTTCTTTCTCTCTTTTCTTTCTTTCTTTTTTCTTTCTTTCTTTCTTTCATACCTAATGGCAAAGGAAAACTATATGAAAAGACAAAACACCCTCATTCCTTTGATATTTTCAAAATAAACAATAATACCTTGAGGATGCTATAGAAAAAAACGTGCGTTTAAAATGAAGCATGAATCTTTCAGGACGATTACTGAAGATTTCTAGTCAGGCAATGGCAACCTGAGATGCTACATTTATTTAGAATGGGGGATGCATGCCTTTAAGAATGAAAGTGCAGAAACAGGAGGCTAGAGCTTTCTCTCAGTAACTGTATCTATGGAGCAGCTCTCCC
>JAJTUV010004038.1:0-30414 GCA_021653895.1 Mastomys natalensis | reverse complement strand
GGGTGTTATTCCTCACCATAAATCAGCCAGGATGAAGTCACCTCGCTCCCTGGCTGTGGCGAAACAGGACACTTCTTTCTTCACAGCTCTTTTATTTTCCACGAATCTTCTTCCACTCTCTCGACGACCCGACGACTACTACTCCCGGCAGCTGAACTGCCTTTGTTATATACCCTTCCAAGGGGGCGGACCTGGCTGCCTGTTCTCTCAGGATTGGTTAGGGCCAATACCTCATTAGCATAAGCCCTCTCGGGAGGGGCTTGAGCCTGACGCATGCGCAGTAGGCGGCGCCGTCTCTTTGGCCACCTACATCTCCCCCTTATTTATTTTATAAATTTGAAATAGGTTACTTCTGGACCCTTAAGATTCATCCTAGGCCTAGACTGTTGCCTTGTCACTGGGCAGTCACCAGTTCCACCCCAGTGGGGGTTTCGATGCTTTCCTTTTACCCACACATAGGACTCTCACCTCTAGACCTAAGTTATCCCTGCATTCATTTCCCTTCTCACTAATTTGTCCACATTTCCAGAGCTGTTCCTTAAGTACATTATGATGATACTAATATATATACATCAATATTATTGCATTTTATTTTTAAACTAATTTAACAATCAGCTTAATATATTTACAGTATGGCGGAATACAGAATACAGAATACAGAATACAGAATACAGTTACTTATACTTTTTTGGTCGTGAGCTTAGCCTTTCATGGCTAAGCCATGTCTCCGGCTGAGACCGGTCACTTCTGGTTATTCCTGTTGTCCTCCCATGCACGGCGTGGAGGTCCAACAGGGACTCTGAATCTGCATTCAGACTCTGAATCTGGAAACAGAAATTAATTTAGTTAAGAGACAGAGATGAGGTTTTGACCAAGTTCTTGTCACTGTTCCCAGGAAAGATCAAGGTGACCACCAAGGTGCCTTCTTTCCAGCTATCCCCATGTTTGGGGAAAGTTTCTGCTGGTTTTGATTCTTTCCCTGTGTCTATTCTCATGCTGGGAATAACACTTCTCAGGGCATTGAACTCCTCCCTCTTGGTACAGTTCTCCTGCTTGAACAGCGGGTCACCAGCAACCTTCATATCTGCTCCCCAGTAAAAGGAGCAACTGAGGTGGCATACTAAGGCTCAAATGGCTGTCTCCCTAGGAAGTGCTCAGTTCTGTTTTCTCACCATTGGGCTCAAGTCTGTGTGAGCAGCTTTGTAAGGGAGTCAAGTAGGGTCATAATTCATGAGGCACAAGGTACTCTGACAGAGAGATAGTGGGTAAGTGAAGAACTATTAATAAAACACTCAGTTCTGTGGCTGGTGGGACTAGGGACATAAGGTCAGGAGCAAGGTAACAGGTGAAAAACATCCCAGAGTCTCCTTGGACTGCCAGGCAGAGAACCCAGTGCCAACATAGTCTAAGGAAACAGAAGGAAGAGGGGTCTCTGGGTAAGAGATAATCAGAGAAAGAGTGATTGCAGGATGTGGCCAAGGAAGCAGGTTTTGGGAGCTGGGCAGGACACACAACAGAGACTCAGTGCATGGACAATGAGAGATCACACTTTATGATAAGCAAAGGCTATGACATTACCTCAAAGGCTTCTGGGGAGGCAATGGAGGAAAGAACACTTATTACAAACTAGTGCTTACAGAACTCAAGAAACACCTCAGTACTCTCTCAAGTGGAACACACAGAAACTCCACAGATATCTGGGAACAACCAGGGGTCTCAGGTAGCCATGACAACATGATAGTAGAAGATAGGGGTAGGAAAGTGAGATTTGGGCATGTGTGAGTCTATGGGCCCAGAGTTCCAAGAAGAACTGGTGGCCAAGTGTCCATGTATGTTAGCTCTACTAAATATCCGCCATAGTTGTGGGGAGGACTCCACAGTCCTCTTCATCTTATGTACTCAAGAAAGAATATTTGAAAAACAGGCCAAACAGGACCCAAAGGCCATATCCCTCATCGCTTCATACTTTGGTTGAGACTCCCAAATGGACAGGCCACCCTCTAACCCCCCTTGCCTGGCACCCCTACAAGCCCCTCAAGTGTGCAGAGCACCAGTTAAATGAAGTGCAGGTTCTGTGCTCACCTCCCAGATGACACAGTGTGCAAAGAGTACTCTGCTCTTGCTCCAGGTGTGTCCTATAAAGTGGGACTAAAGGGACCAAAAGGAGAGAAAGAAACCTGCATGTGGTTCTACGTGTATGGCCAGAGAAGAATGAGATCTGCTTGTCTTGTACTGGTGGTCCAATCTGTAAGATTCATGTCTCCAGGTTTGTGCCAAGTGTCCGTGAGAGAGTTGTGTCCCACCACAATCTCGGCTCCCTCAGCCTGTGAAGCACAAGGGGTGACCTGGCTGTTCCTGGGTCCTCTTACTGTATGCCACAGGGATACTTTGACTTTACCTCATTCTCTTCCTGCCTCTATTGGGTAGTTTTATCCCAATGTCCTAGAACTGCTGTATGGAAAAAAGAAGAGAGGCTGGCTCTCTCATCCCTGCCTGTGCCAGGTGAAGTCATCCTGGTTCCCACAAGATCAACTTCAGTTTTCCTCTGTCTTGGAATTTTCAAAATACCAACGTCAGACAATTTAAAGATAGTCTGTAACTCAGCAGTTTAGGCCTGTGTTGAGCTCTTCAGGTATTTCACAAACACCTATAATCTCAGCTCCTGTGGATCCATCATCCAGTTCTGACCTCTCAGGCACCACACACATCTGACATGCACTCACACAGATGCACACACACACATACATCTTACAAAACAGTGGAAACACCCAAAATGTACTCAAGTATTTCTCACGTCATGTTGTGTTCTCAGCTTTGGTGTCCCTATGATGAGTCAGGGTTTTGATCACTCTTGCTAAAGTTGCTACCCTTGAGCTCCTGGCTGCATTCACAGAGGTCAAACTCATGGAACTTCTGAAGCTGCTGAGGACTGGCAGTATAAACTGCTGCCCATCGTGTACATCAACATGAAAGTTTAGGACTGAACACAAATCCTCACAAGCACCTGACTAGCTGAGCTGTCTTCCCGATACTAAAAGGGACCTTGGAGACTTGGTGACCCCTGACCTTACATAAAGACTGGAGTTCCTACATCTGATGTCTATGCCATCAGACATACAAAATTAGTTTTAAGACTTCACAGATTTTTTTCTTTACACGTTTACTGTTTTTCCTTGGTTTCAAAATAGATTCTATATATGATTCTCCACAAAAGAAAACACACAAGAGATAACTAAATTTCTTATAAATGCAAGTACAGGGAGACAGAAAAGCAAACTGATTTTAGTTTGATGATAACAAACTACTTAAAAAATTTGGGCAGATGACACAGGCATTATTACTGTCTCCCTGGGTTACACTAGCTCCTTTTGTCAAAGGATGATAAAGAGCAGAGTATTAACTGAGAAACTGAGTCCTTGTGTTTATACTTAGACAACACAGTATGTGATATGAAGTGGTCACTCTCTCTGAGCACCTAAACTCGGTACTCCACCCGGATGATACCTCTGCAGCACCGCTTCTGTGCACCTTGAAACATATTTGAGCTGGCTTTTGGACTCCCTTTGCTAGCTACCCTGAAAGAAGCTGTGACCTCACCACTCCTGGGTCCCTTCCCATTGGCTCCAGTCAAGAATGCATTACTTACTATATGTTGTTTCTGAACTTTCAGTGCTTGTGTTAGCTGACTCATCGTCCTGTGTGTCTCTGTGTTCGTAAGAACTATCTGTAATAAAGTCAGTACAGAAAATAACTCACACTCAAAGTATCGTCTCTAGTAGACGAAGCCACACTGCTTCGTGAAAGGACCACCTCAGCTGTCCTCTGATTCATGTCATTCAGTGAGAGTTGCAATACATTTCCCTTTTAAATCGTGTTTTTAAACTTCTCTGATGTCTAGGTGATCAATACTTCACAAATATTGCAAGATAGCATATCATATCCTTAATCTATAAGATATCCAATAACCTGTGAGTATTCTAAAAGACTCAAAGTAATTATAGAAATTATCTTGGATGAGAAAAATACTGCAATATGTGTTATAGTTAAAGGACAGATTTCTATCTCTTCTTCAGACTATTTTCAAACCAGGAAAACAGACAATATTTCTAAAACTCAGTCAAACATCTTTTCTGCACCCCAGATCGTGTGTGTGTGTGTGTGTGTGTGTGTGTGTGTATGTGTGTATTGTATTTGCTAATCACATGACTATTTTAATTGCTTTATATTATCAATATATTTATTACTGTGCATGTACATGAAGTGTGTGTTAGAGGACATGCCATGCCACATGTCTGGGGGTCTCAAGACAACTCGGAGGAGATGGTTCTCTCCTTTCACCTCTATGTAGGTTCCAGGAATCAAGTTCAGGTCATCAGGTCACAGTTATAAAAGGCAAGCACATTTACCAATGGAGCTATCTCACCAGACCAAACAGACAGTTTCAATCTTGATAGAGTAACCTTGTTCTAGAAAAGGGAGTGTACTATGAAGCACATGATGTAAGGATGCTGAAGCAGTCACTCTTTGTTGTACAGTAGTAGCTTATTAGTTGGAGACACTTAGAATTTTCCTTTACGATGGCACCAACTGTATTCACTGTGTAAAGCATCTGTCCAGGTTCAGACCAGCAAACTGATATTCAAGTGAGGGAGAGCGGTGATTTGGCCCCTGCTGAAGACTGGGGTTTGCTAACACAGTTCCACATGAGAACTCACACAAGAGTGAGGCATTACATGAGCATTAGAGCGCTACTCGGGGTGGTTATCTACTTCTGTCCCAGGGTGTGTAGCTCACACAGCCTCACAATTTCTAGCTGACATCTACACTGCCTTTACATATAATTAAAGGGTCTTCCCATTCCTAAATGGCTTTAGGGCAGCGTTGAGGAGTGATCTGGTTCTCACAGGTTGTGGACTTCCCAAGTGGTGAGCCTCCACACTCTATATAAGCATTGGTTCTTCTACATGCCTTTCACATCACCATAGTGATGAAAATCAAGATTCCTGTAGCAATCTCTATGCTGGGCTATGTTACCGCAGACTGTACCTTATTCATGGTCTGCTATAGGCTTCAGAGATCCATAAGCCTAGCCATAGACTACAGAATCTCTTATATGGCAGTTAATGAGCTCAGAGCCTAGCATTAAACACAGAATCTGGAAGTATATGTGGGACTTCCACCTCGGCCCTTTTAGCTAAGAGAGACAGAACCTGGGTCAGTTCATCCTTGTGTCCCCCTGATTCCACCCATGGGATATGTATAACTAAAGAAGGCGTATTGGAGTGCTATTCCTCAGTGACCTAGTGAACACGAGGCATGTGGTGTAAATGCTGAGGAAGGCTAGTCACTGGCAAATCGTGATGTCAAAGACCACACAACTTAGGTTCCATAGACATGTAAACCCCCAAACAACACATTCTCAAATAGTTGTTCTTCTGTAACATAACCGTGCTTAGGATGAAAGTGTTCATTTTAATGTCACATGGACTTGGATTGGATTGTTATTAAAAAGTTTAAAAATAGTTCCTAAGTTGTCCTGACTGTGTACTTGGAGTTTATTCCTAACATGAGCCACCACTATTCTACATATGTAGCAGATTTCTATTTCTATGTTTGAATGAAAACTCAGGAAGACTAGGTAGATGGAAATTATATATTAAAAGTCTACTTTGGTTACATATGGAAAGCCCACCACCATGCATTATTAATGTCTCATAAATATGAGGGCTTCTGTTTAGCCACCAGCCAACTCATAGAAAAGTGGTTGTCCTTCAAGGCAAGCTCTGTATCTCCTGAGCTACCCACACAGCCACACATGGGCATAAAGAAAGGTAGAACCAATTGCTTTCTGTGTGAATGTCTAATAGTTTTACCTAACAGTTTTCACCTTCATTTTCTACGCCATTATATATAAAGAAAAAATCCCCCACAGAGTTTGTAATACAGATTCCCTCCTCTGGATTCCCTATACTGTATGTGGTTTCAGCAAAACGTGGCACATAGAAATGACTAAAATATAGAATACTGCAACTGTCAGGACAAGGACACGGAAGAAAAGGAGCTTTGGTTTGAGGAACTAAATGATAACAAACAGAAAGATGACATTTTCTTCTTACTTAGGACATACTATATTCCTTTGTGGAAAAAAGACGAAGGAGGAATAAATTAGGAAGTATGTTATTTTTGTTTAGATTTCACATTCATGACCTGATGTGATGAATTCATACGAGGCCATAAACTAAATACCATGTGTTCTAGTCTGAGTGTAAAATGCCCCTCATAGCCTCGTGTGTTTACACATGTACTATGGAGCCAGTAGTGCTGTTGGGGAAGAGCTTAGAATCGTAAAGATGGAGCCTCCTTGGATGAAGTGAATCATCATGGAGGACCTTTGGGTTCTGAAGCCGGCCCCACTTCTGTTGACTCTCTGTCTTCTGATTATGGATTGTGAATACAATGTGAGCAGCTAGTCCCCCGTACCTACAGCTGTCCCTTCCCTGCTAGCTTCCATGTCTTCTTTAACATGATTCAACGATTCACTTTAACCAGAAGTCACAAGAAACCATTCCTCGTCAACTTATATCATCACAGCAATGAAAAAAAAATTTAAACTCAACGATCCAGTATTAGATTCTGGTCATCACTTCTGTCCATTTGGAAGATCCTTGAATTGACTTTCTTTCTTCCTTTGCCCTCCAAGCAGAAGGAATAACCTGATTACTGCTAGGCAGTCTGTGTGGTTTGAATATGTTTGGTCCAGGGAGTGGCATTTTGAGGCTTCGCCTTGGAATAGGTGTGTCACTGTAGGTGTGGGCTTTAAGACCCCCTTTTGAGCTGCCTGGAAGCTCGTCTTTTCCTGTTTTCCTTGGGATGAAGATGGAGAATTCTCAGCTCCTGCTGCACCATGCCTGCCTGAACACTGCCATGCTCCTGTCTTGATGATAATGGACTGACCTCTGAACCTATAAGCCAGCCCCAACGAATTGTTGCTTTTATAAGAGTTGCCTTGGCCATGGTGCCTGTTCACAGACAAACTAAGACATTGTTCATTGTATCTGACCAGGAACACCATTACCTACCAGTATCCAATGTAAAGATTGCGCCTTCGTCTCCTTACCCAACTCATTTACAGCATCAGCATCATCCGAAACATCAATATCTGGAAGAAAGTCAGGGAAGAGTTGGATGTGACCAGGAATACCATTACCATACCACCACCACCGCCATCGCTTTAGAGGCTGGTCTTCCTACCCACGTCATTTTCAGTGCTTTCTTCAAACGTATCAACATCTGGAAGAAAATCAATGGAGACAGTGAGTGACTCATACCTTGGTGACTTGCTGCTGCTCCTCGAACCACAGAGGTACAACTTACCTGCGTGAGTCACAGATATTAAGCAGTGTGTGTCTTAGACTATGGGGTTTATAGTGTGTTTTCATTGTAAGTATGCCCTGATTCTTCCTTCTAAGCAAAACAAGGTATATGACTTCTTTTACATTTGAAAGAGCTTATAGTTAAAAGACTCATGAGCTTTTAAATGGTTGGAATTATATGAAGACCATGGGGCTTTTGTACATTATGATATTAATGTGAGATCTTGGAGACAAGCAATAAAGAAAAGACTATGATTTGAATTTAACAAAAATGTGTTTGGATGTCAAGTTATAAGTGGTGTCTTATGTTGGTTAATCTTCATTGTCAGCTTCACGCACCTGGAGAGAAAGGGTCTAAATTGGAGAATTGTCTCCATCAGACTGACCTGTAGAAATTTGTGTGGGTCATTTGTCTTGGTTGCTAATTGATATAGGAGGGCCTGGCCAAGTGTGAGTGTGGATATTCTTACACAGCATGGCCTTAGACATGTATTAAAGGTAGCTTAGCAAGCCAGAGAGATCAAGTCAGTAAGGAGTGTTCTTCCATGATCTCTGTTTCCCTTCCTGTCTCTAGGTTCCTGCCTTAACTTCTCTCCATAGTGGCCTATAACTTTAAAATAAAATGAAATAAGTCTTTTCTTCCCTGAGTTTCTCTTGTTATTGTGTTTCTCAGAGCAACAGAAAGCAAACTAGAACAGTGTACCTTCAACAAAGGGCAGAACACAGATAATACCTAAGGAAAACATAAAACACAGGAAAGGAATGTCTTCAACAACCTAGATGGCAACAACTTACATTAAACTCTGGACCAAATGACACAGTCATTTCTTTGTCCTTGGAGTATATTATCTTCCTTTGCAGAAGGGAAAAAATAAGAAACTGAGTCCTTGTCTTTCTGCCTACAGTCAGATCATGTGGCATGAGATGGTCAATTTACACAAGGCCTTAAACTATACTGTGTGATCCAGGTTGAGTGTGCAATGTTCCGCATAGCCTCAAGTGTTCAAACACATGGTCCTCAGCTGGCAGTGCTTCTTGACAAGGGTTGGCTCCAGCATAGGTAGATCTTCCCTGGAGAGAGTGACTCCCTGAGGAAAGTTTAGGCTTTGAAGCCCAGCTTCATTTCTGTTAACTCATTGCCTCTTGAGTGTGGATACAATGTGACCAACTGCGCCTTGAACTGACTAAGATAGCTTCCCTGCCAGCTGCCATGTCTTCTCCACCAAGGTGGAATCATCTCTTTAACTATCAGCCACAATAAACCCTTTCTCAACTGAAATCCTTCCAGTCAGGAATTTGGTCATAACAATGAGAAGAGCAACTAAATACAATGATTCAATAATAGAGTTTCATCATTGCTTCTTAGCCAATTGGAAGACCCTTCAAACTGACAGTCTTTCATAGATACCCAAAAAAGGAATAACCCAAATGATCCTAGACCCTCCCATTGGATCTGACCAGGAACACCATTACTTACCAGTATTGAATTCAAAACTGTTGGTGCTGGTGCCACCAACCAAGTCGTTCTCTTCATATATATCATGTGTTTCTGGAAGAAAACCAGTGAAGAACTGGATCTTACCAGCAATGACCTACACTACCAAGACCATCTCTTTGAAGGCTGTTCTCCTTACCCGACAAATTCACAACATTGTCATCATGGGAATCAACAATATCTGGAAGAAAGTCAGGGAAGAGTTGGATGTGACCAGGAATACCATTACCATACCACCACCAAGGTCATCGCTTTAGAGGCTGTTCTTCCTACCTAAGTCATTTTCAGTGCTGTTTTCAATCATATCAACATCTGGAAGAAAATCAATGGAGACAGTGAGTGACTCACACCTTGGTGAACATAGTAGGTGAAGCTACCCTGCCTCACATGAGAACAAGCTCAACTTCCTTTGGGTCACATTATTCACTGAGAACCACAACAGACACTCTACTAATGAGATAGCGTAATACCTCACATATTTAAAAATACTACAAAACATCTTAATTCTTTTGACATAGAGATACAATCTTACTTACAGCTCCTATTATTATAGTAAACTAGGAACTTGAGAAATGGCTCTATAGTTAACAGCATAGCTCTTCCAGAGGACTAGGGTTTGATTCCCAGCACCCACGTGGTATTGAAGTTTGGTCTTTTGCTATATATTATACTGCTAAATACTGGCCTCTGAGGCCTACTTGCCCCCAAGGATGAGAGAATCTGCACATACACCCAAGTGACACTGTGCAACCTTGCCCTTCAAATTACCCCTGATTGGTGAGCAAAGATGCCTGCAGCCTATAGCTATAGCATATAGCCTATGACTATAGCCTGTAGCCATCTGGGCAAAATTGAGAGAGGCAGGACTTGGTGTTGCCCAGACTTGGGGTGAGAGAAGAACCACGAGGAGAGGGAGAAGAAGGTGGAGAAAGGAGAAAACTGCCATGGGATAGGTGAACCATGAAAACATAACCATGGGGGTATCCAATTGGAGTTAAGAGCTGCCCAGATGGAACATAAGTTATAACTTGGGGCTATAGATGGGAAAATAGATGTTAATAGCATAGAGGGTAGATCTTTGCTCAGCTTTAGTGTTGATTAAGGCTTATTATAAATATAAAGGTTGTGTTTGTTTATTCAAGAACTGAATAGCCAAAGGCAGTGTAGAAGCCCTGGATTGAGATGAAATATTTCTACAGTAGCATGGTAGTTCACAATCATATGTTACTCCAATTCTGGGGGATTCTAGGCCCTCTTCTCACCTCTCCTGGTACTATGCAACATGTGGTATACCCACATTCATGCAGGCAAAACACACTAGATGTTAATGGATTAATTTTAAGAATTCAGACATAATTGAATTTTCACAGTACCATCTTGAGTACCACAGGCCTTTTCAGCTGTAAGTATAGTCCTTGTTGGAAGTAGACAGTTGTTTTCATGATTCTGGGCACACATGAGTCCAAGCATTTTCAATATAGGTGAAACTGGAATGCATTCACAACAAAAACAGCTTAGCTGAATCATATAAAAGGAAGAGTGACCACTGCTCTGTGATTAAACATTTGATCTCATTACTGATTTGCAAGTACAATTTTTTGATTCCCAAAGTCACTTCTGGAAGATCAAGGACATCACTGAACACTTAAAGCCGACGTGACATGGTCTGTGTAGATTTGATCTCAATCCATGTGGATGAGATGAGATGGACAGAAGAGCATTTGACTGAGTGTGCAGGATGTGTAGCAATTGCTCACCACTGTGTTAGCCCTCTCTGTGGCCTCTCAGTGTAACCTCCTTAGGATCAAGCAACCACACTAGGAGAGGACCTCATGATGATTCTGGCTCCAAGTTAGTTTAACCCACTTGTCTCATAATGGCTGAGCAAAAAAGATATTTCCCCCTTCAATCAACAAAGCCTGAGTAAGTCCTCAGTCTAAACAGAAAAACCAAGAATTCTGATGATTTAATGGACTAGACCTGTTCCTATTACTTACTGGGTAGCAATAGCCTTTAGTACTGTCTATGTAGCCTTGACTAAATACACCTAAGAGAAGGGAGTGGCTTTACTAGCTCAAAGTATGCACCTAACCTTGCTTACTCCTTGCTCAGAGTCCAGCTCTACAAACTCTTCTGTCCATACTGTATCCATGAGCAAGACATATAGTCCCAGTCCCTTAACCGAAGCCCTTCATTCCCTAAGGCCTCAGTATATAGTCACACCTTGAGGAAAAGGGCATCTTCAAAATGATACACTCCAAGGCTAACTGCATGGATTCATTGACTTCAAGGACTCCCCATGGTCTTACTTACTATCCAATATGAAGACTGACCATCATTGATTACAAGTACTCTTGAGGGACAATCTAGATTCACTTGAAACATTTATGGTCAAAAGAATGGCTGAGACCAGATTAATAACTTCAGGGTTGACTGGAGTTATTAGTGTCGAGGCCTGAACTGTGGATTTTAGACTAATGGCAACAGGTTCTATAATGCTGAAGTGTTCCATCAGTTCTCTCTAGAACCAGTCATGGCACAGTTCCACAGTGTATTCTGACAAACAGTTTCTTACTGTTGGAGAGCTATGACTTACAAGAAGTAGACTTTTTCTTTTTGTTGAAGTGATGGCAATTGCTGTTGTGTCTGTATCACAACCTGGGCGATTTGGAAAATGCCTGAGACTGAAGATGGCATTAAATTCCTGACCATCCTGAATCTCCTTTTGGAATGCAAGGATTACAAAGCTATGTGCTAACAACCTAGTTTCTGCAGTGTTGAGTATCAATCTCTAGGCCTCACACATGACAGCCTGGTATTCCAATAGCTGAGCTAAAACAAAGCAAAGCAAAACACCCTATATCAGTACACCTGAGATATCTGCTGTAACCTGAGGCATAAAAGATACCTTTAACTTTTGACTACTGGAACAGCCACAGTTCTGTTTGGGTTCTCTGGAGGTAAGGCTTGCTCCAGGTATATGCTGGAAAGCTGAGATTTCTACATAATTTATATATATATATATATCTTTATAGAATGAGAGGCAGAGGTTATAAACTGAAATGTGATATGAATCCCATATGTCTGCTCTTGTACTCCCTAGCAATTCACCTTAGTCACTTATCTCCCTGTCCCGGTTGGTTCTTCTGTAACATGGTTTGCTAAGAAATTCATCTTCCATATGTGGCTAGGATGAGCTCTGACCTAATTAATTCAGCAAATGGGTGAACTTTGTTTGATTTCTTTCATTGACAAAACGACAGTGGAAATTGGTTTAGAAAGTTAAGAGAAACACACACAGTCATTTCATTATACACAAAAGCCCAAGGCAGCTAAGGGGAAAGAGGTAACTCTAGACTCATGACCATGATTTGTCACTTAGAATATCAATTGTGATCTTAAACAATACTGTACATCCTCCTTGCCAGCAGGTTGCTCTGAAAACACTGAGGAACCACACAAAGACAAAAAGTAAGTGCACAGGTCTTATCTACAGCATGTCCTAAGAAACCCATCCCATAATACGTACGGCAGCGCCATTTTCCTGACATGACCTGCAATTTAGAGAAAAACACTCTTAGGCCCAGATCATACTGAATTATGTTTGCACAGGTCTTTGGTTGTCTTGTTTTATTGGAGAACTAATAAACAAAAAAGATATGTATTGTTCTGTTTGATACTGTCACAAAACACCTGAGTCTAGATAGTGTGTAAAGAAAACAAGTATTTTCTCACCTTTGCCTATCAAGCACAATCAGGCAAACCTATATCTTTGTCCTCTACAAAAGGGATTTCTAAAAACTACATTAAAACTTGGCAGAGAAGCATGTTGACAACCTGATCTTGTGAGATGAATTTCTTCAAAGGAGTTCCTCTTTCTCCTAATTACCTACTCTAACTTCCTGCTCTAAAGAACTCACCACCTCAATGTCCCTTAATGGATGACAGAAACTTTTACCACATAAATATTTAGGGAAACTCATTCCAAGTGTGCTAACCTTAGAAGTCCCCAGAGGAAAGTCAAGAGAATAAATGGAGAAAGAAAGAAACTTGTCATATACCATAGGCCTGTCAGCTCTTCTACATGTTTTAATCTCAACAGGTAAGTGTTTGTCAGAAGAGCTTCCTGACACTCTCTGTGGAACCTGACACAATTCACAGTCTTCTCTCATGCTGTGTCATGCCATGGGTGACTTGGCATAATTCCCTCCCTTCCTAGGAATATCTGCTGTTTAAATTGTCAGTGTTATTATTTGAATGTGGTATCTATAAATAAATAAAGGAATCATGGAACTAATTTTCCTACCTTAGGAAAGGAGGAGGCCATCTTACCTTCACCAGGGTCTGTCTGTCACCATCTTCTTGTGAGGCTATCATTTGGTTCTGCTCACACATCTCTAGAAGACACAAAATGGCCCTGAGCTCATGGTACTGCTTGATACAAACCGACTGTTCTTAGATTGATATGAACAATGGTATATGGATTGAGTCCATATGCCTAGCTGTACACATAATGTTATTGTGCATTGTGTAATGATTATCCTTGTATTCTTCAAATGCTGATATCTCTGCCCTTATATCTGGTTGCAATCTGGACATGGCATTATAATGCTTATTCTAAGAGTCTCCTGTCTCAATGTTGCATAAACATTGCTCCCCAATTATCCTCAGATTGGCCAATAAAAAGCTGATCATCCAGTGACTAAGCAGAGGAGAGAATAGAGCTGGACTTCTGATCACAGTGGGGAGTGGGGAAAGAGAGGAAGAGAGAATTTGTCTCTAGGAGAGAGTCCAGAAAACACCATGAGAACAAACACGGAGCAGAGAAAGCCAGATCTATACTAAAATGAACGTCTCTTGGGCATATTGGCTGGGAAGTAGCCAGATTACCTTAGAGTATTAGATTAATAACTTCTCAGTTACTGTACCATAAAGCTTATTAAGTAAATCTAATAGTCTGTGTCTCAGTAATTTGGGAGCTAGTGGGTTAAAGAAAATCTGCTACTTATATGTTTGTACTAGCACCTAGCCTTGATGGATATACTAAAGAAACAAAGTTAGGCTTCTCCTATACTATCCCACAGATGAAAAAGGCAAAGCAAAGGAAGACCTGAAGAATCAATGAGGAAAAACAGCATTTTTCCTCAAAGTAAGATAAATAATCCATCTTGGATTGGTAAACTGAAATCAATGTTAAGATTAAGTGATAGAGTTCTATCATTTATTTCTTCAGGCCATTTTAAAGTCATGAATATTAACATTTCTAGAGATCCGGATTTTTTTTTTATCTACCACAGATCAAGACTAGCATACTGCATTCATTAATGATATATAGTTTTTAATGACTTTCAATTATTATTGTCACTATACTTGTACATGTACATGAAATGTGTTAGAGGACATGCCGTGCCACATGTGTGGGGGTCTCAAGACAACTCGGAGGAGATGGTTCTCTCCTTTCACCTCTATGTAGGTTCCAGGAATCAAGCTCAGGTCATCAGGTCACAGTTATAAAAGGCAAGCACAATTACCAATGGAGCTATCTCACCAGACCAAACAGACAGTTTCAATCTTGATAGAGTAACCTTGTTCTAGAAAAGGGAGTGTAGTATGAAGCACATGATGTAAGGATGCTGAAGCATTCACTCTTTGTTGTACAGTAATAGCTTATTGGTTGGAGACACTTAGAATTTTCCTTTACGATGGCACCAACTGTATTCACTGTGTAAAGCATCTGTCCAGGTTCAGACCAGCAAACTGATATTCAAGGGAGAGTGGTGATTTGGCCCCCGCTGAAGAGATTGGCTTTCTCTTTCTCTGCCTCCCCAGCAGAAGAAATAACATGATCACTCCTCTACTCTGCCATTGAATCTGACCAGAAATGCCACTGCTTGCCATGAATGCTTGCTTACTTCTCTCACCAGTCAGGTGGCCTTCGATGTTGCTGTCCACGCCATCGATATCTGGAAGACAGTCAGTGGAGAGAGTGACTCACACATTGGTGCCTATAGTAGGTGAAGCCATGCTGCCTCACACGAGAACACTTGTCACCCAGTGAGGACCACAATAGATGTAAATTGCACTTCTACAGATGAGCGGGGGAAAACTAACATGTCATGTTAAAAATACTGCAAAACATGCTCATTCTTTTCCCAGAGGAGATGCAGTATAAACCTACAACTATCGTGTGAAACTCAGACTAAGACTGAATTTCCATTGTACCGTTAGTGCCGCAGGCCTTGTCTGCCGTAGAAACGACTTTTATGTCAGGTCCTTTCTGGGACTTGATCTCTTCCATACTGAGTCTTCTCGGGCTTGCAGACACTGTAATGCATTTGGAACAACAACAAAAAACTAGGTCAGCTGAACTGCAATAAAAGATAAGACGCCTAATAACAGCTGTGTTTAAACACTGCACTTATCTGATTCAGAATCCTTAAAGATGACAGGCACCAATGATCACTTACTGTACGTTGGACTGGTCAGTCCTTACATAGGTAAGCTCTCCACTCATGTGCACGAGATGATGTTAACACAAGGGTAGTATAGTAGGGTGATCAGCCCACAGATCGCTTTAGAAGTCATGTGAACACAGTGAAATGCGGGCTATTCCTTGGTTCTGCATTCTTAATGATATGGCACTACAATTTCCTAAGCACTCACAGTTAGGTTAATGACTCTAAAAACGTAAATGAATATTCTAAATTAGCTATCATGAGAGGGCTAGAAAAAATAAAGTCCCTTCCCTTCGGTTGGCACATCCTGCTTAAGACACCAGACAAAGAGGATTTAGTGAACTGTGCCTGTGCACACCATTGGTGACAACTGCCCTCAAGACTGTCTGTGATGCCTAAACAAAACAAACAAGGAGCAGAAGCTTCACTAACCCGAGGTTTGCACCTTGTCTGGTATACTGGCTGGTTTTGTGTGTCAACTTGACACAAGTTAGACTCACCAGAGAAGGAGGAGCCTCAATTAATGATCAATGGCAGGGAAAGGGGCAGGCATGTGGGCGGTGCCATCCCTGGCCTGGTCATCCTGGGTTACGCCAGTAGGCAGCCTCTGCATCAGCTCCTGCCTCCATGTTCCAGCCCTGCCTGAATTCCTGTCCTGACTTCCTCCAATGATGGACTAGGTATGATCCGGAAGAGTAAGCCAAATAAACCCTTTCCTCCTCAACTTGCTTTTTTGTCATGATAGTTTATGGCAGCAAATAGACACTCTAACGACAACATCCAGTCACTGCTTCCTCAACGAAGTCCAGTTAGCACTCTCAAACTGTCTTCTCCACAGGCTATCCAATGGCAGGGTACACACAGTCCTACCTCCCTGAATTAATAGCCTCCTTGGCCCGTACACATAGACAGACATACCCTGAGCCACAGCCATTTTAGAAATGATCATATCTACTGCTGACTGGATAATCCACTGAGTGCATAGATTCCCTGCATTCTCACTCATCAGTCAATGTGGTAACTAACCGGAAGTGAGGGCAAGTACTTTTGAAGGACAGAGTCTAATTCATCTGGAAAAGGTAAAAAATGACTGAGACCAGTGTTGACTGGAGTTCTTAGTGGATAGCATCCCTACACCAGTGTGTAGGTTTTGGAGTCAGAGGAATAGTTTCTAATTATGTTACAGCATTTAACCATTTCCTTTGGGATTCAGCCATGTTGAAGGGAAGCCAAATTATGATATATATTCACTATGTTTTCTCACGTTGAATATCCTATTTTTAGAATGACAGGTGAGCTTTTTCTTTCATTTGCTGCTGTTGATGAAATTATGGTGGTGATGGTAGTGGTGGTGGTGGTGGTGTAGTGGATGGTGGTGGTGGTGGTGGTGGGTGGTGTGGTGATGGTGGTGGTGGTATGGTGGTGTGGTGGTGGTGATGGTGGTGGTGGTGGTGGTGGTGGTGATGGTGGTGGTGGTGGTGGTGGTGGTGGTGGTAGTGGTGATGGTGGTGGTGATGGTGGTGGTGGTGGTGGTGGTGGTGATGGTGGTGGTGGTGATGGTGGTGGTGGTGGTGGTGATGGTGGTGGTGGTGGTGGTGGTGGTGTGGTGGTGGTGATGGTGGTGGTGGTGGTGGTGGTGGTGGTGTGGTATGGCAATAATAATGTTTTCAGGCACTGTCTCATGGCACAGGCTGGTCGGGAAATGCCCAAGACTGAAGATGACATTAAACTCAACTACCTTGCTTCCCTTCTGGAAAGCTAGGACTACAAACCTACATGCCAACACCCTTGTTTCTCCAGTATTGAGCATCAAACCTTGCCCATGACAGTCTGGTGTTCCAATAACTGAGCTAAAGACAAACAGAAAGCAAACAGGAAACCCAGCACACCTGAGCTTCCTCTGTCTTTCTCAGTTGTGAACATCTGCAGCCTGATACATAGAAGCTACCTTCAGGTTCTATCACTGGAGCAGCTGTGGTGTTCCTTGAGTTCTCGATAGGCTAGCCTTATTTGGGGCTTATTATAAAGAGCTAGAACTCTTCTGTATTGACTACCTCTGTCTTGATGAGTTGATAGATGGAAATTTTAACTAGGACTGTCACTTTTATGCCATATGTCTGGGAACACAATTATCTGTCCACCTTAATCAGGGTTGGCTCTTCTGTAGCAGGGTATACTGAGAAATGACTCCACCATACACGGCTATGATGAGCTTTGACTAAACAATGTAGGTAAAGCATGGTCTCTCATTTTTGTGCATTTACAAAATTGGCTGAAAATTGGGTTGAGCAATTGGGTTATCTTTGGGGAGAAAACTAATAAATCAAATCTCACAGCAACTAGGGTAAATGAGGGAGTGACACACAAATGACCATGGTGTATCTCTTGGGGTATCACTGGTGGTTTTAAGCTAAATTCACAATCTTATTGCCAGGAGGATGCTTTGAAATAGTAGAGAACAAGACAAAAACGTGTGTGTGTGCACTGTTCTTATCTACAGTGTGTCCTAACAGCCATTCCAGAATACATACTGCATCTGCGCCTTCTCGACTGCACCTGAAATGTAGAGAAAACACTCTTAGGCCCAGATCATAATGAGTCATATTTGCACAGGTCTTTAGTTTTTCCAGTGTCTCAGGAAGTGGGAAACAGGATTGGGAAGAAGAGCCAAGTCCAAGATTCTATATTAGTCTGTTGTGTGACATTCTATAAAACGCCCGAGGCTGGGTACTGTGTGAAGAAAATAAGTATTTTTTACACTTTTGCCCATTTAGCCCAGATCAGGCAAACTTAGTCCCTTTGTCCCCTGCTGAGAGTTCCCTCAGAGCTACTTTGAACACAGTAGAGGAACAGTATGACAATGTGGTGCTGTGAGATGAATCCCTTCTAAGGAGTGCCTCTGCAGCCTAATTAGCTACTCTAACTTCATCCTTTAAAGGTCTCACTGCCTCAGTGTCCCTTAATGGACATCGGATCTTCTGCCACATCAATATTTGGGGAAACTCATTCCACCTGTGTCAACCTTAGGAGACCCCCGGCAGAAAGGCAAGAGGACAGTTTAGAAGAAACAGGAACTTTTCCTATACAATAGCCTGTCGACTTCTTACACGTTTCCATCTAAACAGGAAAATGTTTGCAGAAGAAGAGCTTCCTGACATACACTGTGGAACCGGACATGATTTATACTTTCCTCTCATGCTGTGTCTTATCATGGGTGACTTTTGTCCTCTTCCTATGTAAATACTCTAACACTCATACTGTGTGAGCAGTTTTATTACTGAGACGGGATAGCCATAAAAATAAAGTATCATGAGAGTAACCTTTCTATCTGAGGATAAAGAAAGCCATCTTACCTCAGGCAATGGTGATGTTGCCTCTCTTCCTGAGGCCTTCATTTGTTCTTTGGGCAACTCTATAGGAACAGAAAGAACTTTCAGCTCATGGCAACACTTGTCACAGTCAAGAGTTATTAACTTGATATGCATAATGGACTATGGCTGTGGCCTATACTAGAACAACTGTGGCTGTCCTTCTAAACAATGGGAATTAAAGCACTATCAAATTGAATTGATATTGAATTGGATCAGTATTAAGGTTGATTTTAATCCCTGCTCGTCACAAATTAGAATCACCTGAATAGGAATCACCTAAAGAATTATCTCGATTGTCTTAATTAATGCCAGAAGATGCACCCAGCATTATGAGAGTGCCTCTTCTGATAGCAGTCTAAATAAAAAGGCGGATGGCAGGAGGAAGGTACCTTGCAGTGTGCTGGCGGCATGGGGCATCCACCATGTGGATGTGGCCCGTTGATGCTGCTATTCATTCCCTCCCTGATAATAGAACCAGTGACTCCAGGCCTCTATCTATGATAAAGGATGAATGGCTTTCTAGGAACTTTCATATGAATATGTATATATGAAAATGAAGTCATGTTTTACATATATATATATATATATATATATATATATATATATATATATATATATATTATATAATATACAACAAACGTCGTGGTACCACCAGTGGCTTGGAGAAAGAGAAACTGTAAAAATTAATTTCTCTACCAGGCTTGGTGGTAGCTGTAGCTGGTTGTCCCACTAGACAGACCAACAGTTTCTAAAGACTCCTTTGGTAGTGTGGAGAAGCAAGCCAGTAAGCATGGTCTTCCATGCTCTCTGCTTCAGTTCCTGCCTCCTGATCCCTGTTTGAACTCCAGCCATGAGTTCCCTGTATGATGAACTGTTACCTAGAAGTGTAAGCTAAATAAACCGTTTTCTCACCAAGTTGCTTTTGGCATTCGTGGGAAAAAAAAACCTAGGACAACTGGGTAAACATTGCAATAAATGTCATGTTAAATTGCAGATTTCTATCACTTCTTCAGACCATTTAAAAAAAAATGATGCTATTTTCTAGGTATCCACAAAATGTACTTTAACCACCACAGACCAATATTAATATATCCTATATTGATTAATCATACATGACTTTAGCTTTTAAATTACTTTTATTGGGGACTGGAGATATGACTTAAGAATTAAGAGCACTGACTGCTCTCCCAGAGGTCCTGAGTTCAGTTTCCAGCAACCACATGGTGGCTCACAGCCATCTGTAGTGGGATCCGATGCCCTCTTCTGGTGTCTGAAAACAGATACAGTGTACTCATATGTATCAGATAAATATGTCTTTTTGAAAAATTACATTATTATTATCATCATTATGCATATGTGTGCATATGATGTATATGTTATATGGTACATTTCATAACGTGTGTGAGAGTCAGAGAAGAACTTTGGGAGTTGTTTCTTTTATGCAATTTGTATATGGATTCTTGGAATCAAACTGAGGCTATCATCCTTGAAAAGCAAACATGTTTACCCAGTCAGCCATCTTGCCAACCTTAGCACATAGGATTGTAATTTTAGCATAAACATTGTTCAAGGATGATATGAGTGTATCATCCTGGAGATGCAATGATACATAAGTATTCACTCCTTGATGCACAATAACTTATTGAGTAGTGCAACATACTGATTTTGTTACATTTTGAAAGTAAGAACATAGCACATCATTTCTTTCTCCCTCTGGTTTCCCTTTACTGTGTCATGACTTGGATTCATTGTGTGAAGCAGCTGCCCAGGTTCATCTGGCCAGCTCACACTAAGTGGGGGAAGGATACTGATGTGGCACCTATGGGCTGCTGAGGATTGATAAGGGAGCTCCCCACGAGACTTTCCACAAGGGTGAGCCATCAGTTAACACTGAACTGCCTCTCTGATTATTATATGTCACTCTCTCAGCGTGTTCAGTTCGTAGAGATACAAAACTTGTAAGGTCACGATTATACTGTCTTTGAATATGACTACAGGGTGTCTCCATTCCTAAAGAGGTTTTAGGGCAGGGGAAAGGAGTGACGCAGTACTCAATGTGAGCATCCCAAACAGTGAGCCTCCACAGTCTTTATCTCACTTGGTTAATCCTATGGGCTTTGAACATCATGACAGTGGTGAACTGGGACATTTCAGTAGCAAAATATACCCTGGGTTAGGTTGCTTTGGATTCACCTTATCATGTGTATTTCTATAGGTTTCAGAAATTTACACATAAAATGACCTGTCTGGAATGGTGGCTAATGACCACAAAGCTTGAATTATAGGCATGGGTCAAGTTTACAACTTGAGGATTAAGAGCCGCATGCTGATCCCCAGCTTGGCCCTTTTACCTAAAAGCATCAGGAGCTTGGGTATGTGTCTCACTATCTCTGGTTGACTCCAGGTCATGTGAAGGACATGTGTCTGTGATGTTACTGTGTGATCTAATGAGCACAGGAGTGTGGTGTGGGGGCTTAGGCAGAGCACTGCAGTGACTGGTATTCCGTGAGTTAGCTCTGCTTCTCCTGGAAAATACTAATTTTAGTGTCACACAGATTCAGGTTTGGCAGAATTAGATAAAAGTTTAAAAACTCCTGCTTTGGCAAGGGTGTCTATTCTTAAAGTCAGTCTGGCACTGTTCCAACAGAAGGTTCTAGTTACCTAAGGTCCACAGATTTCTTTTTTAATGAAACGAACCTCGGAACATAGGATGGATTAACATTATATTATGGTTTCCAGTGTTGTGAGATAAAAAAAAAAAAAAAAAAAAAAACTCCTGGCTTACATTATTAAGGCCTCATTGATAGAGGGCAACTCCCTCTAGATGTGGGCCAATTGATGAAGGGTTGCAAAACAAGCGTCTTTTCGAATTAAATGCCCTTGGCCCTCAAAAACATATAAAAAGGGACATATGAATCATTATTTTGCATGATAGATTTTTTTATATACAACAAATAAGTTTCTCTGTGCCTCTATTTACATGCCTCTAGACAGTAATTTTTTTTTAAGATTTCCAAGATTTTGTTTGTGTGATATATGTTCATTCTGACTTGACCTTTGTCAAAATAGAGTCTCTATCCATAAGCATGTTTCCCATACTTGTGGCATGAAAGAAATAACTAAAATAATTATTAATGAAAGCAATTGGAGGACAAGAAGGCAGAGAAAATGGGTTCGGGTTTACTAACACACATTAAAAAAAAAAACTGAATTCTTGACCATACAACATAGTCATTTCTTTCTACTTGGAATTTACTGTCTTCCTTTGTGGAAAGATGACAGAGAGGCAATAAAAGAAAGTGGGTCCTTAGATTTCTACCTAGGCTCCACCTTATAGGGCATGACATGGGCAATCTACATATCTCTGTGTGTCATGGTTTGGGTCTGCATGTGATGCAACCCCAGGAGAGTGCGGGAACTTTAAGGTATGGGGCCTATGCTGAGCTAGTGAGTTATGAAGGGCCAACCTTCAGGTTCTGGAACCCAGGCCCACTTCTGCTTATTGTGTTTCCTCCTCAGTGTGGATGCAAAGGGACAAAGTGGTCTCCTACAAACAAGACCACCCACACAGTTCCTGACAGTGCCAGGTATTCAAACATGACAGAAAACACTTCCTTCCTTCAGTGCTACTTCTTAGGTCAGAGCAAGGAGGAAAACAACAAACAGAATGATCCCATAAGAATTGCATCATGGCTTCTATCCGTCCACAAGGCCCTTACACTGCATCCAACCAGGACGCCACGATCTACAAGAAACAGGGTCTTTGTACTTCAGAAAGGTATGACAAGATAAGTCAGAGTTTTCATCACTGCCACCTAAGTCTGAAAGAGAGCCAAGTGACAGAGTGACTCACACAGAGTGCTTGTCGCCACACTGCCTCACACGAGAACCAACTCAGCTTTCCTTTGGTTCCTTATGATGTAATCAGATACAAAAGAGGCATTTAGATGTGGTTTTGTAGTTCTAGTAGTGGGCTAGGGAAATGAACAATTCCCATACTAAAACTACTGCAAGGTATCTTCATTTGTTTTATACTGGGGATACAATACAATCTACAACTACTGGTAATAGCTGTAATTATTGAATTTCTACAGTACCGGCTTTATCGTCTATGGCATTTTCTTCTAGTGTCACTGTCGATGGTAATGTCGCTGCTGAAGGCGCAGGTGCCGTAATGTGTATAAAGGATACTGAGCACTCAATCCCACATTTTTTCAGCATAGCAGTAACTGGAATGCACACACAACAGAAAACATTTAGGTCCATGGGTTCATTAGAGACAAACAGAAACGAAAAATTGTTCTGTGTTTAACATTTGATCTCACTACTGACTTGCAAACACACTTGTCTGATTCAGAATGTCACCTCTGGGAAATCATGGAAAGCAGTGACCGCTTAATAGAGATATGGCATGGTCAGTGTAGGTGAGGTCTCAGTTCCCACGGAAGAGACAGTATCAACAGAGCAGTGTGAGTGTGTGAGATGAGATGGCCAGCATCGCATCGCTCTGAGAGCCGTGTGAACGCCTTGAAATCTGTGCAATTGCTCAGTTCTGCATTCTTGACATGTAACACTAGAGTTTCCTAGGAAACTGAAAAGCAAATGAAGAAAAAGCCTCTAACAGCAAACACTGATGCCACAAAGGTCCTCTGTGGTGTTTGCTGATGTCAGAGAATCAGCTGGATGGTGATGGTTAGAACCACAGACCATATCTGGGTGGCTTCTGGAAAGGAGACATGATTGCTTCTTTCATTACTTACACAATGTGACTTTTTACAGTTGACAGACATAGCAGTATTCCCTTCACAGAAAGGCATTACTACACCTTTACTACACCTCCCACTTTTGACATGAATTGACATGAAGGCACTGTACTAGTTACCTACTCATGTCACTGTGACAAAGTAGCTGACAAACAAAACCATTTTTCAATCCCTGCTACGGAAGTCACCATTCCTCCCAAAGAAGTAGTGTAAGGGACCATGGTGTGTGGCATTCCTCCCCCACAACTTCATGTGGCCAGTCCCCTCAGTGGGTCTTTCAGGCATTGTCTTATGGCCTCGTCTGGCTGGGAAAGGCCAGCGACTGCAGATGAGACTGAGTTCCTGACAATCAAGGACCCCCTGCTAGAGTGCTAGGTTAACAAACCTATGTACTCCCATCACACTTTGTGCACTATTGAATATCAAACCCAGAGATCCCTGAGTGAAAGTCTGGTATTCCAATGACAGAGCAAAAACACAAACAAAACCACAAAACCGTCACATCGTAGCTTTCTGTCTTTCCCAGCTGTGAATGACTGTCACCTGATCTCCAGCTGCTACCCGTGGTCTCTGATCACTAAAGCAGATAAGGAACTGCTGGTGTTTCCTATAGGCAGGAGTATTTCTGGGTACAAGCTGGAAAGCTAAATGTATCCTTGTGAAATGACAGCTCCTGTCTCCATGGGGAGATAAGTTGAATGTATAACTAAAAATGTCACTTTTATACCAAATATCAAGGAACATATTTTGATCTTGTACTCCTAGCTGTCCACCTGGGCACTCGCCTCCTGTCCTGGGTGGTGCTTCTGTAGCAGGGTCTACTGAGAAATGAATCCACCGACGCGGCTGTGATGAGCTTTGAACTAAGTCAGGCAGGTAAAGCATGGTCTCTGATATTTTTCATTGACAAAATTGACATGGGTAATTGGAATGTCTTTTGGGAGAAAACATATAAAGACATTTTCTGATATAGGAAATCCCAAGGTCACTAAGGTGAATGAGGGAACTACATACACATGATCGTATGTGTCTCTTCAGATATGAGTTGTTGCTTTACCCAAATTCACAATCTCATTGCCATTAATTGCTTTGAAAAGAATGAGAAACCAACACGACCCCACAGAGATGGTGGCAGCATCCATAGGTTCAAGCCAGACAGTCCACATGCCGAGAGGGGGAAGTAGACACGGGCTTCCATTGCTAACCAAGAAACTGTCTGCAACTGACAACCACTCACAAAGAAAAAAATGAGTTTTCTCCAAGGAGTCTCACTGGATATATAAACCACACTTCTGGTACGTCCTGTGTCCACAGTAGAGCCAACACAAAACAACCTCACTGACATTTTTTGTCTCACATTGCTATGTTCTATCTTACTAATATTTTTGTATATTATGGTTTCTGATTCCATGTTTCTATAGTGTGTGTGTGTGAGAGAGAGACAGAGAGTGTGTGTTTGTTGTGCTTTTTCAGTGTTTTTTTTTCCTGTCTGTTTTCTAAGGAGAGGGTGAACAGGGTACAGAGTTGGATGGTGGGAGTGGGGGAGAGCTGGACGGAAACGGGAGAGGGAAACATGAAGATTTTTTACAATGGAAATATGTTTATAAACAAATACAGAGTGGAGAACTAGACGAAGACAATGAAGAAGTGCACAATTCTTATCTACAGTGTGTCCTAACAGAGCCATTCCAGAATACATACTGCATCTGCGCCTTCTCGACTGCACCTGAAATGTAGAGAAAACACTCTTAGGCCCAGATCATAATGAGTCATATTTGCACAGGTCTTTAGTTTTTCCAGTGTCTCAGGGAAGTGGGAAACAGGATTGGGAAGAAGAGCCAAGTCCAAGATTCTATATTAGTCTGTTGTGTGACATTCTTATAAAACGCCCGAGGCTGGGTACTGTGTGAAGAAAATAAGTATTTTTTACACTTTTGCCCATTTAGCCCAGATCAGGCAAACTTAGTCCCTTTGTCCCCTGCTGAGAATTCCCTCAGAGCTACTTTGAACACAGTAGAGGAAAGTATGACAATGTGGTGCTGTGAGATGAATCCCTTCTAAGGAGTGCCTCTACAGCCTAATTAGCTACTCTAACTTCATCCTTTAAAGGTCTCACTGCCTCAGTGTCCCTTAATGGACATCGGGATCTTCTGCCACATCAATGTTTGGGGAAACTCATTCCACCTGTGTTAACCTTAGGAGACCCCCGGCAGAAAGACAAGAGGACAGTTATAGAAGAAACAGGAACTTTTCCTATACAATAGCCTGCCAACTTCTTACACATGTTTCCATCTAAACTAGAAATTATATCATGAAAGTAACCTTTCTATCTGAGAAAAAAAAGGAAAGGCCATCTTACCTGTGTCAATGCTAGTGTTACCTCTTTTCCTAAAATCTTCCTTTGATCTTCCTCATTCAAATCTAGGGGGACAGGAAGAACTTTCAGCTCATGATATCACTTGTCATGGGCAAGATTTTTTATGTTGGCAGTGACAGGGACATATGGATTTAGTCTATATGCCTCGCCTTGGTGCATATAGTTAACAAATATAGTTGAAGCACTGCAAGACCCTTCTCACAGCTCGGAACAAAGGAGAGCAATGCAAGACCTCAAGAGAAATGAGAATGAAATGTTGTTCTCCTAAAGAGAAGTCTAAAAGCCTGTGAAATAATCCACCTTGGATTGGGTCAACACTGGACAAAGGTTGTGATAAATGACAGAGTTCTATCACTTTTTCTGGCAGATTTCAAGTCTTTCTAGATTTCTCCTAACCTCTTCCAGCCACTACAGATCAACATACACAGATTCTGTATTCATTTACCATGATCTAATGTTTTGACATTGCTCATTCATTACTGTGTGTGGATGCATGCATACAAAGTGTATATGTAAGAATCCATGCTATGTAGCATCTATCCAGGGTCAAAGGACAGGATTGTGGAGTTGATTCTCTCCTTCTACCTTCATATTGATCTGAGAAATCTCAACTCAGATCCCAAGAACTGTAAGAAATATACAGTTAGTCATTGAATCATATTACTATATGTACACAAATACTACAGCCCTAGCATATAGAGTTTTGATCTTGAAAATGTATACGTTGTTCAAGAAAAATTAATGTAGTATCAGGCACATGATGTAATGACACTAAATTATTTACTCGTTGATACATAATACCTTATTGATGAGTGCAAGATACTGGCATTTTTACATTTTAAATAATAACCACCACACATTGTTTTTGTCTCCTGCTAATTTTTCTTTGCTGGTTCATCCTTCGTATTTCCTTTTGTAAGGTGGATGTCCAGGTTCAGTCACCCCAAGTCACATTAAGGCTGAGAATTTTGATCGTCTGTCCCTTGGATCTCTAGTTGCTTCAGCAACAGGGAAATTAATACAGAAGAGGAACTCTTGTACAATGGTTAAGGTTCTCATGGCCTAAACATAAGCACAGGTCAACAGTTTGGAACCTCAGCCTCAGGGCCACGCACCTGCCTCCCTCCTTGGGAACATTCTGACCTAGGGTCTATTCATCATCAGGCCTCTCCAGTTCCATCCAGGGAACATACATCTCAGTAAAGAAGCAAACAGTACACGTATCCATATGTTCCTGAGTACTTTAGTGAACATAACACATGTGGTGTAAATGCTTAGAGCGGTGGTTAGTAAATTGTACTACCATTGACATTGCCCCAACATACTCTACAGATTCACAAAAAAACCGAGAGTCAATTCTCAAGCTCGTCTCGATATTCCTTGCTTATCCCAAAGATACTCATTGTAATACTTTAAAACAGACTTTTGTTGCTCAGCAACAGATAAAACTTTAAAAATAATTCCTGTGTCGGCCTGAGTGCATATGCAGCATCCACTTGTTAGAGTAAAATCACTGTTACTCTTCAGGAACTCCCAATCACCTGACTAGTCAGAAGATCCTGCTTGCATGAAGTGAACTATAAAAGACTGGCGAGGTTACCATTATTTGTATAAATGTCTAGTACTCTTAAAACTTAGAAAATCCACTCTCTTATATTACAACTGCCTCAGAAATATGTTCCTGTCTCCCTTGAGCTATTGGTCAAGTCATGGGAAAGTCTGTATGCTTGAATGCAAGCACTTTATTAACTGAGCTAGTCACTTAACCAGCAAGGAGGATATAAAGATACAGGAATAAATGTTCCTAGTGAAAAACAGATCTTACGTAGCGAATGAAGTCTTTCCATTTGCTTTCTACACAGTACAACATGCACAATAATCTTAAGTCTACACCGATGTCTGTATGATATATTTTCATGTTATCTAACTTCCCTAGTGTCCAAACAGATTCCCTGTATCAGCTGTGTGGCTTCAGCAAAAGGCAGGACACAGGAAATTACTAAAAGACTTATTGAAAACACAAGCAGCATAAGGACGCAGGAAAGCAAGTAGACTTCGGGACAACTGCCAACATTATGACAAAACTATATTAAACTCTTGATCAGATGGCATGGTCATTGCTTTGTATGTGGAATATACTCTCTTCCTATCTGAAAGAATGACAAAGGAGTGAAAAAGAAAGCAGGTTCTTGTATTTTTTACGTCGAGTCCAGATTATGTGATGTGAGATGATCAATCTACACAAGGCCGAAAGCATAGAATGTGTGTTCTGGCTTTATTATAAATGCCCCCTGTCTCTCAGCCTCAGCTGATGGTACTGCACAAGGAATTTGTAGAAGATGGAGCCTTTCTGGAAAAAGGGAGTCACTGGGGAAGACTTAAGACTAACTCTATGGACGCTCTGCTTCCTGAGTACAGATGCAGTGTGACCAGCCAGCGCCATACACCTACTGTGTATGGCACATACATTTCCTTCCAGAATGATACCCTCGTCCTATAAGCCAAAATAAACCCTTACTCCATTAAAAAAATTTTTCTGTTATTTGGTCACAGAAACAAGAAAAGCAACTAAACATGATGATTGAGTCATGGAGGTTCCTTATTGCTTCTGCCCATTCAGAAATCCTTACATTGACTTTCTCTCTTCTTTTGCCTCCCAAGCAGAAGGAATAACCTGACGGCTGCTATACCCTTTCATTGGATCTGACCAGAAGTGCTAATACCTTCCATGGTCTTTGCAATTCAAGCTGATCTCAGAAAAAAAAAAAAAAAAAAAAACCACTCATTTTCAGTGTTGTCATCATTCATGGCATTAATGTCTGGAAGCAAGTCTGTGGAGACTGACTTACATATTACTGTCTGTAGTAGGTGAAGCCACACTGCCTCACACAAGAACCTGCTCGGCTTTCCTTTGGTTCACATCATTCAGTGAGAACCACAATGGCCATTGAATCCATTGTTAAGTTCTATGGTTGCATTCTACTGATGAGCTATGGAAACCAACACTTTGCACATTAAAAATAAGCAAGATAGTTTTAGTATTTTTAAAAAGAGATGTTAGTATGTGGTTTGAAAGTTGAAAAAGAAATGTCCCCTGTATGTTCAGATACATCTGGTCCTTAGATGGTGGCTCTAATCGGGAAGGTCATGGAACCGTTAGGGGACAGCCTTGCTGAATGAAGGATGTTACTGACGATAGGGTTTGAAGAGCTCTTAGTCTCAACTCCTGTCATTCTCTCTCTTTCCAGTGTGTGGTTGAACATGGGACTTCTCAGAATAAACATGTGAATGCAACCTGTTGAGTCTATTTGATGTTACTTGTATGTATATGATTTCAGGGTTGATCACTCATTGTTGGATAACGGGGTCAGTGGGAAGGGAGAGGAGTTCATCTTTGAAGAAGACTATTTCTCCTGTTCTCAGTATTCTCCAGTTGTCTACACTTCTTTTCCTATAGGCGGGGCTCAGTGTTATGTATGTCTTTTGGTATTGTATCTACTTCAGGTCTTGTGTAGGCAGCCATACTGTTGAGGTATCATTTGTGAAGCTTCCCTGTCATTTTTCTGGGAGCAGATTTCCTGGTCTTCTGGTTTTTACAACTTTCCTATGCAGTCTTCCTTGATGTTCCCTGAACCTTAGGCGAAGGAGTTATGTTGTGTATGTATCAATTGAGGCTTGGCACCCTGTGGAGAATTTTTCAAATTGAGCTCAATGCATTTTGCATTATAATCTGGTGATAAGCCTACAGAGGCCAGAGGTGCAATGTGCTGGGCAGTCATAGGCTCCTATAATGGAAACCTTGTTCCCTGGTAGTTGATGCTGTTTGGAAAAGTTGTGAAATGTTTAGGAAGTGGAGCATCACTGGAGAACATACACCTCTGTGGGCAGGCTTTGAGAATTCACAGCCTCACCCAACTTGCAGTTTGCTGTTTTCTGTTTGCCATTAAAAACGTGACCTCTCAGGCTGCTTGCTGCCATGACTTTCATCACCATGGTTGACATTGATCCCTGTGTGATCTTAACGCAACATAAACTCTTTCTTCTATAAGCTGCTTTTCGTCCTAGTGTATTATCACAGCAACAGGAAAGTAAGGAATACAAGTGTTACCACCAATGACTATTAATAAATCAAACTAATTATTGAATATCAACAGTACCTTTACTGCCACAGGCCTTTGCTGCCATATCCACAGTTGGTCTTTCGGGTCTAACACTGGAGGACTTGGTGGGCCAAAGCCTTAGTTTCCTTAAGATAGCACTAACTGGAATACATTCACAAAAAAGAGGGGTCAGTGCAATTGAATTTTAAAAATGAACCAACAAAACCCAGAAAAACTAACAAATCGTTCTGTGTTAACATTTGATCTCAACAGTGACTTTCAAACACACACATCTGATACAGAGAATTACTTCTGGAATATCACAACATCAGGGTCCATTTAACACAAGTATGGCATGGTAAGGTCTCACTTCATGGGAATGACATAGTATTGACAGAGAAGCAATGGGACTCAGTGTGTGAGATATCCATTAAGATCCATGTAAACCTAGTGAGACTTATGCAACTACTAGGTACACCA
>JAJTUV010004037.1:0-36330 GCA_021653895.1 Mastomys natalensis | reverse complement strand
AAAACTCAAGGGTAGGTCTTGTCTGTTCCCAGAGATAAAGAACTGCGTGCGTAACTACTCTCTATCCAGCTGAACAAGCACCGGGCTTCTCTTTGTTTTCACAGTGTTTCTCTGAGATAAGAAGAAACCGCCCAGACATGATGCATGACCAAGCAGGTTTTGAAAGAATATTTTATAATTCATTCCCTGTTTTGAACTGTGGGATGAAGAGAATGGGGGAGGGGCACCATACACAGGACAAGCTGATTTTCTTCCCTTGGCTGCAAAACAAACAGGAGACTATGAATACATGTTTAACAGAGGAGAGAGAATAAGACAGTGTTCAGTTATGAATATGAAGAGCAAATAGGAAAAATTGTAGCAATTTAGTAATTCAGCTGAGTGCAGCCCTGAAAATTCAGTGGCCTTTTTCTACCACACAAATAAAATTGTCTGTCATGTGGACTCAGAATCAATACTGAGGAGACATGTAGATAGGGAGGAAGCAAAATTTGTTCTAGAAAACAGAGGATGGATAGAACCGGGATGGAATGCCATTAGGTCCAAACCCTCCACGGATCTTACCAGGATGGAGGGGCTGACTTTAGGTTAATGATGCAAGACTTGTTTTCTTTTCAATTTATCTCCTCCATCTACTCCTTCCAGTCTCCCACCTCTCTTCCCCCCCCCCCCATATCTACATTTCCTTTCAGGAAGGAGCAGACCTCCAGGGATATCACCCTGACACAGCATAACAAGTTGCAATAGGACTAGGCTGTCAGGAGTTCCAGAAGAACACCAGACTATTAGAAACCATAAACATACATGCAGAGGACCTAGCACAGACCTATATAGGCTCTGTGATTGCTGCTTCAGTGTCTGTGAGCCCCTATGAACCCTGATTAGTTGAGCTCTGTGAGTTTGAGGACAGCTTGGTCTTTAAACAGTAAGATTCAGTGTAAAATCAGTTGCTCCAACTAAAGAGCGGAGAATGTTTTCAGATGGCAGATGAATAGGGGGGGATACATCTTACATAAAATATAGAGTTGGAAAGTCATTTAGGGGAAATATGCTAAGGAAAGATCTGAGTGTGAGTGGATGTGGCAGTGGCTATCCATAGGAGGATGGGGTTTTTATCAGTAGGAGTAAACGAGTAATGCCATCAGAGGCAAAGACAAGCAACCAATAAAAGGAAAACTGAAGTTGAAAGCCATGATGTAATTGCTTCTGAGAAAGTGGAACTGAGGACCATGTAAAAGCTTAGTGAGGCTGAATAGCAGCACACCATCATCCATGCTTCTTCCCATCTCTGGGTTCGTGAGCTTTACTTGTTGTGCCTGCCTCTTGTCTCTGTCAACAGATAGTACACTCCCTATAGGGCACAATGCATCTATGAATTTCCCCATGATATCCAGTGAAGGCCTTACTGAAGAGTAACTCATTGGGAACCCCATGATCAGATTAATGGTTAGCTGTGAGCATGTGCCTCTGAGTATGTCAGACTCTTGCAGACTTCTAAGGAGACAGCTATATCAGGCTCCTGTCAGCATGTACATCCTGACATCCACATCAACCTCTACCTTTGGTGACTGCACATGGGATGGATACCCCGGTGGAATGGTCTGTAGAGGGTCCCTCCTTCAGTTTCTGTCCTGCACTGTGTCTCCATATTTGCACCCTTGAGTATTTTGTTACTCCTTCTAAGAAGGACTGAAACCTCCCCTACTTGGTCATCATTCTTCATGAGCTTTATGTGGTCTGTGAGTTGAATCTTGGGTATTTCAGGCTTCTGGGCTAAAATCCAATAATCAGTGGGGGGGGGGGATACTCAAGGGTGGGGAGGTGAGGTACAGGGGAGGGTGGGTGGGGGGTACACCAAGGTGGAGGCAGGAGGAGGGGGGAAGGGATAGTGAGTTCCTGGGAGGGAGGGGGGGAAATGAGGTGAGGAGAGAACATCTGAAATGTAAAAAAAAATTTTCCAATAAAAAATTTCCAATAAAAAAAAAAGAGTAACTCAATAAATGTTAATTGGTAAATTAATGAATAGACAGTTTACTTTTTTCCCATTAAATATATTTTGAGACTGGGCAAATCTTGAACTTGAGATTGTCCTGTCTCAGTGTCCCAAGTGCTTGAATTATAGGATGTGTGCCACCCTTCACAACACTTTTCTCTTGAAGTAATTAGTCTTCTAAATAAATCTTCGATTTGACAAACGGAGAAACTGGATTGTGTTTTTCTTTCCTAATAGTAGGCAAACAGAGGAAAGTTCTAGCTTCAATCATCAGTGTATTATTTGAAATATAATTGGTCTAATTACAGATGTAAAAAATGAGATGTGTATGCCTTAGGAGAGACTCCAAAAATCAGTGAGCTTTTTTCCTGATCCTAGACTCCATCATGCTGGACTGTAGATACCTTTTTCCCAGGTCAACCTAACCAGTTCTTTTCTATTCATACTTGCCATTTGAGAAGCTCGGTTCCCCAGAGCAAATGCCATGTCAATCATGTTCACTGTCTTAGTGCCAGCACCTACAGTAAGCTTGCATGGAGCGGAGTACACGCTTAAGAAATGATCCCAGAAAGAAGGCAAAGAGGGAGAAGGGGGTTAAGAGAGTGGAGGACTCTATTTTATACTTCACGTTAGAACTTGCTTATCTGTTACCAAATCCCCCTCCTCCCTCAGTCTCAATTTCTGTGTTTGTCACCAAGGATCCAAAATGATGAAATGTCACAATCTTGCTCTCATTGGTCTGATAGTCTAGCACGATCCAGAAACTAAGACAGCAGGAGGGCAAGTATTTCATCCTAACAGGAAGTCTGGTGATAGGGGATACAAACCAAAGGAAGCATCCAGTTGGCCTCTGAGGGAAGGCAGGTCACAGAACACAGTGAGAACCAGAGGAGAGTCTTAAGAAACTCCTCGATGCTTTGGAGGCTCAAGAACCTGTTAATCTTCCTCCCTTCCCAATCCTGAAACTGTTTATGGGACACTTTGAACAAAATGGGAAAGACTCCAAGCCCTTGCCTGTCAGCCTTTCTCTATTCAGAGTCCTTCTGACGTTTAAGTGATTTTTGTCTTGGCACAACTGGACTTTGCTTTCATTCTGGGAATGCAAGTGGCTGCTCTGAATTTGTCATGCAGTAGCTTGTCGTGGATATGTGGCTTTATAAACACAGCCTAACCACCTCAAACTGGAGGCCTGCTGTCTGGGCCAGACCGCAGTATCAGGAACAGTGGCTTGTTAACACTATCCATCAGCCTCACCATTTGTTCTTTCCTGGGCAAATTCTTGTCCCAGTGACAGAGATTAATGATAGAACTCAGCGTGGTAGGCTTGGCATTTTATAACAACCTATCACAGCAAAGGTGCCTGTTTCAAGTGTTCTGAAGAGGGCAGATAAACTCAAATTAAAAGAAGAAGCAGTTTCAAAATAAAGTTGTCTATGTGTAGAAGATTGTGGCAATATACTGTTGGCTTTTTTAATGTTTGAGGGGACAGAGATAAATGTCTGCTTTGACTTTGGCTTCTTGGTTTCTTTCTTTATTCAGGTATTGACACCAACAAATTAAAGCAATATGCCAGGCAATTCTGGACTCTGGGAAGCAGTATGCTATGAAGAAGAGAAAAACCATTCCCCCTGATGTATTCTTACTATGGAACGGAATATCTGGGTGAGTCAAGAACAAATGCTTTTGGTTTGGCTATAGGCCATCATTATTCAGGAACAAGAACGACTTTTAACACATTTGAAAACAAAAATTGAGATATAATTTAATATCGTTTCATAACCTGAAGGACAGATTTATAAGTATTTTAATATTTATGTTCACTAAACCCTTTATTTACTTGAGATAGAAGTGTCAATACATTGCCTAAGATAGCAGATATCGTGCCTCAGCCTCCCACAGAACTGTGACTATGCACATATATCACCATACAAAGCTTACTTAGCTTTGTTGACACACGGTGAACAGTTGTCACACTGACTCTAAGTAATGCTTTTGTAGAGGGGAATAAGATTAATCCACTAAGGCTTTAGTGACAGCAGATTCATAAGAGGCAACTGAACTACAATGAATAACTTTGAGCTCTGATTCATGTAAGGAAACAAAAAAAGGAAAACGGAGTTCCTTCTAATTTGCATCCTTAGACTCCCAAGCAAGATTTTGTAAGGCCCTCTGCAAGCCACAGTTAAACTGTGTCTCTCTCCTCTAGGTTCTGTCTAGTGTAGTTTGTCACACACAAAGCAACTCTTCCCTTCAAACCATTATTTATGTTCCTTTTTGCCTAGAAAGTTTTCCTTCCGCAGCCCTTTATCTGCTTTTAATACACAGTCTTTAAAACTCTGCTAAAATGGATATACGAAGACACTTTCGTGTTTGGGGAAAAAAGGTTATTGAAGCCTATCTTGAGAATCATAGACATGTTTCAGTATTTTTCCCTGAAGCAAATAGGGTGACATCATGGCATCAGGCCTACATTGTAATGAAGTCTTTACTGTATCTTATTATAATCTGTGACTCACTTGTACAACTGCCCTGTCAGGTTTTGTGTACATTCGGGATGAGGATTCATTCATTTAACTTTATGATCCTTTGGACCTTTGCCACAGAGCCTGCATTAATGAGGGTACCCAAAGGATGGTGGTGAATGACTAATGAGCAACATTAATGAGACGTCTCTCAAGAAGTTGTGCATTCTTCCCTAAGTCTTTGAAGGACCAGCCCCTGAAACAGGATTTGAATACGAAATTTCATTGGAAATGTAATCCTAGAAAGCATTGATGGAGAAGGGGGTGGAGAAATGAGACAAGGAAGAGGAAGAATTTAATTTTACTATGAAGTAATGAGCAGTTCTGGATAACAGAGGTGCTGTGTTAGACTTTTGAATCGTTTCTTTACAGCCCGAGTGTGTACTGTAACAACTTAAGGGTGGAAAGACTTAAGACTTTTTTTTTTTTTTTGGCTTGTGGTTTCAGAAGGTCAATTCTGTTGTCACTTGGCTGCATTTATTCTGGACTCATAATAGGGAAGAACATTCTGGTAGCAGAAGCATATATCATGGTCAGAGGTTACTCCTCTCATGGTAGATAAGAGTCAAAGGAGAGAAGGACCCGAAGACCCTCGAAGTATTTATTTATCTTTGACTTATTTACCCCACATAGTCCCTACAGTTCTAGTTTCCCAATCTCCCCAAATAACACCACTTACTGGAGAAACAAGCATCCATTGAATAATCTGACAGGAAATATTTCATATTCAAACTGGAACAGGCTCAGTCCACTGGGGATTCTTAGAGGCCATATGGGACATATCTCAGAATTGGCTTACCCAAGGACTGAGGAAATTAATGTATCTGTCTATGCATTCCCCACTGTACTGGCTGGCTGCTCCATGGGGTATTAATTCTGCCTTGTCTCTGTGTAGTAAGCATGTTCTTGTGACTAGAGAAAAACTCAGGCAAAAGAATAAACATATAAGATTCGAAGTATGGAGCATAGGTACAAAGTGTGTCAGAGTGCTAGCAGTGTCTTTACATTCTTTTATTAATAGTTTTTTTTTTTTTTTAAAGAAAAAATTAACATCCTGGCCATTAATATAGGTATTACAAATCAAATTTCTGGTAAATGTGGAAATGCTTTCCTGAAAACTGAAGTTCCTTCTAAGACTAAATAGTGTGCTCATATATAGTTCTTAAGTTGTCTTGTCATGTAATAAGTAAATATTTACATGAATGTTGTTTGTTTGTATAAATAATGAAAAAACTAATATAGGAATTGGCTTAAAGGATTATAAGACTCAAAAATCCAGGTCTAAAACGGTCAATGTTGTAAGTTCCAGGCTGAGTCCAAGTCCACAGGGAGAATTATTTCTTGGTGTTTTGTTCCAATCAGGCCTTTGCTGAGTAGATGAGGGCTGCTACAACTAGCACAGGAAATCTCCTTTAATCGTCTACAGGTTCAATGTTCATTGTCTCCAGGAGCACCCAAAAAGGCTACCTAGAAACAACATTTAACAAAAGCTCTCGGCAGCATCTTGCCATTTAAGTTGCTACATGTACTCATCACATGCTCTGGATACAGATCTGTTACAGAGCACGCCACTGTTTATGTTTTAATAGTTGTTGTTTTTTTCTCAATGTGGCCACTTTCTGAACTGAATGGAGAGGTCTTTGAGCATATGTGCAAACTCATAATCACCTTCCTAACTCCACGGTGAGATAATGTCCAAAACAGAAGTGATAATTTATTTAAAGCTCACAGCTTTATATAGTGTTTGGGCCCATGTGGTTTCAGTTCTAAATACAAGTCTGCTGCATGATGTGAAGGAAGCAGAGAATGATGTGCAAATGGAAGACTGTAGCTATGTTCCAATAAAACTTTATTTACAAAAGTAGTCAGTGAACAGATTTGGGCTGCAAGATGTATTTGGGCTGTTGATTTAGTTGGTTTTTCTCTTTCTTTCTTTCTTTCTTTCTTTCTTTCTTTCTTTCTTTCTTTCTTTCTTTCTTTCTTTCTTTCTTTCTTCTTTCTTTCTTTCTTTTTCTTCCCTCCCTCCCTCCCTCCCTCCCTCCTCCCTCCCTCCTTCCTTCCTTCTTTCTTTCCTTCTTATTTTTTGCAACTCAATTGTTATAATATTGTATGTGCTTTCGAGCAATGTTTAATTTTTAAAAGAAATCCATGGTTTTCTTTTCACTAAATAAAAACATGACTTTCCTTGTTGGTAACTGATGCTCTGTTCTTCCACACAGGGGCAGTCATGGCCTGTCGTCCATTCTCCAGATGCTACTTTCTTACCATGAGCATCTGAAACCTTCAGATCGGGAGCTGGTGTGGCAGAGCGTGGACTTCCTCATGGAGCAGGAACAGAATTGCAACTGGCCACCAGAGCTTGGCGAGACCATCGAGAGAGAGAATGAACTTTTTCCATGGTGCCTCGGCGCTCCAGGTCTCCCACATACTGTTGTCTGAAAACAGGGCCCTTCATCCCGCTTACACAAAGGGGGGGCGGGGTTCATCATTCTAATATCTGAGAGTATTTCTCACCAAAGATCATAAGTATCAAATTGAAATTTGGGAAAACTAAAAAATGCCTTCATCTTAAGGTGCTTCTGAAAAGTTTTCCATAGGTTGAAAAAGTACATCTCTTTATCCATAATTTTAAATAAGCATTCTCTTAAAATGTAATGTGAATTGTGTATGTAAGTGCAACCTTTTAGGGTATCTGAGTAGTAAGACAGAGAGATTAGTATACTCAGAATACTGGGCTTGATTCCCACCAAAAGAATGGGTAACCCCATACTCAAAAGCAAAAGAAATGGGTAGAATTTATTTTAATAATATATAACCTAAATGTTATTATGTCAATAGGATACTAATTGAAAAATAGGGATGGCTAGGGTAGAGGCAAAGTGTTGTTAATATAGAACATTGAAAAATGTAGTACACATTCTTTAAAATATTGAAATGTTTAAAATTCAGTGTCGATTTTACACTTCTATAACATGCTAATAAATGCTACATTTCAAAGTCTTTTTCGCTCAAGTGAAGGTGTTTATCTGCAGCCTGATCATATGGTGGCCCCTGGCCTAGTAGCATGCCAGCTTGTAAATTCTAATCTCAGACCCCATCACAGCCCGTGAATCGCAATGTGTATTTAATCAGTACCCTTATGAAATTTGTGTGAACTTTAAGTATGAGATGCAACGTTTTGAAATTCGTGTTCAGTTGAGTCTTTCCAGTAATAAATAATCAGTTTTCTAAAGAAGTGAAAAATCCATCCCAGTGAATTATGAAATCGAGCCTTGACTCTATTAATACTCTCCTTAGCCTACCTTTTCCAAATACCGGTACACGGCCAACTAGTCCTTTGGAGAAGGGATAATTTAAAAGAAGTTAAAACAAATTCAGTTAATTGAGAAAGATTGAAATATCAAATAAACACAGTTATTAAATTTGTTTTTTGACAATTCCATGTATATATAATGGTTTATAATTACTCACCTTCCGGAATTTTTGATTATGAATTAGTTCGTTTTGCAAGGCTGCTTTAAATCAAAGAGCATAATTTAGATTACATTCGATTTATCTTTGCCTTGTTTCCTGATTTTATTGCCTCCTTCTACCTTTAATTAATGTTCTATAATCGACTAGAGTTCTGTTTTCTCCTTGATACAGTTTGAAGTGATGAATAATACAAGTCACTGTCTGTTGCAATATTTTCTCTGCCTGCCACATTTAACCAAGGAAGCATAGCAAATTGTATTTATGAAAGTGCCAGGACATAGTACATTATGTTCAGGCTAACTGCTGCCAGGTATAATTTGTGGCCAATACTTCTTGCTTTGACCTTTTTTGGGGGGAAACAGCACTTATTTACTGTCCTGGAAATGATGTTCCTGTTATGCTCAATAATTCTATTCCTATTTTCCCTTTCTTAATCATTCTTGGTGATGGTCTCTGGATGTTCTCCAAGCATCCCAGCATCCTTGAATTTTGTAGATGTCCCAAATTAAATGTAGAATATTTACAAAGGACTCAGTGTGCTAGTAAAAGCCCTTAAAACAAAGATAATCTACTAAAATGAGTAGGCAAGCCTATTTTTGATGTAGGTGGTTAAATGGTAGTGATTCTATTCTTTCTATATGCAGCTGTTTCAGAGGTCATGTCTTTGACAACAAAGCTTAGGATTAATGACATTGGAGACTGACTGGTTTATCCTTTGCATTCATGCTAAGAGTTTTGAGGAAAGTAGCATAAATAATTGATTCAAAATAAAAACCATTAAGTCCATGTAATCACTGAAGTATCAAAACAAAACAAAGCGTAACTATTCCCTAATGAAATGGAGGGCCATTATTTCTGTAATGCCAGCCCTCACTGAGCGTGATTGTAAAACTGATAATTGCAGGTCAAAGACAGTCAAAGTTCTTACTGAAGCTGACTACAGTAAAAAATTTCCCCAAATCCAGTAGGAAACAGGCTAAAAAAATAATTGTGTTGGCTTGAGAAAAATATCTTGAGAAATAGACTTTGAACAGCACAGTGGTTCGGGATGACGGTTATTCCATGATTAAAAACCTGTCCGAGACAATCTATAATGTGGAACTTCATTATACTCCCTTATGCATGCCTCTGTTTTAGTGACTTTCTTCAGCCCACCCCATGTGTGCCCAAGTTATTATGTGTGAATTGTATTACTAGTTTTTGAGTACAGCGCAACAGTTCTGAGGTCTTATTGTAGCTCTATCCTGACCAGATAAATGACCTTGAGAAAAGTCACTTTAAAAAAAATCTGAAATGAAATCAATATTTTTGTTACCGTTGACACATTTTTACACCTGGACCTTGCCATTCCCAAGGGATATATCTCAGACGCTTTTAGAAACACCCACATTTATAAATACCTATAGTGACATATAGCTTTTTCTCACTAAACGCAATTAGTATTGCAGGAAGACAAATGTGATCCTTTCATAACCTTGAGCACTCTGAAATACAGGAGAGAAGTCATTTGCAAAATCATTAAAACAAATGTGATGGCTAAAATAACCTTCCTGAGTGCATCCGGTTACAGAAATACTCGGGTAAACACTGCCAGCATGCTTCCTTTACTCTGTGTGAAACACAGGTGTGAGCAGTTTTAGCAATTCATTCCGCAAAGGCTCTTGGGTAGGTGACTTTGAATAAAGAAGCAGAGCTTCCCAATGCAGGTTGGTAACTAAGTTTTGTAAGGACTTCAGCAAAATGACACATCCTAACCTGAGCCTGGGCCCTGATGCTCCATTGTGGTGAAAGTATATTCTGCTCTGTCATAAGACTCTGGAGCTCCTACATCTCAATGATTGAGTCTCCCAAACTATCTTCATTAAATTATAATTAAAATAAAATTTAAAAATAGAATTAAAACATAATATAAATGAAAATAAATGATAATAAAATTAAAATCTTTATTAAATTATAATTGAATTTTCTGCTGTATTTGGCAAAGTCATATACCGTCACTGACTTGTGTTCATAGCATTGAATGCTATTAGTGATCTCAGGAAAATTTTGTGATAGTTCCCATCACTGTCAAAGAAACCTGGTATCCTTCCCTTAAGAGTCAGAAGCCTTAGGATTGTTTTTCTTTTAGGCCAGAGTAGGAGCTAACAAATTTAGAACATTTTCAAGGTCCCTACACATACACCATTTTGTGATCCAGGATTCAAGAAGAGGACTTTTCCTCTGGCCAGAACCTTAGGATCCATATCTTGTTGGGGACTACTAGCTTGGTATAGCAATTAAACCATCTTGATCTATCTTTTTACCTCTCTGCTCTGCTTCCAGTGCCAGCTCTGCTAGGTATAAATGAGGTATCACAGGGCCAGTAGACATTTGCAGGACTATTTGATGGCAAAACACCACACCGCAGATGAGGAAAAAAGAGACAAATTGATAAAGTCCTTGCTGTTTGGTGGTGGGCCTTATAGTAGTGGAGGCAGATGCAGAAACAGATCGTTTTAATTTGGTTATGTATAAGGGGTTACATTATGTATAACTGTGAGATAGGATCCAAGAGGAGAGATTTCTCATGCCGCCTCCAGATCAGTGAAGGCTTCCTAAGAAAGCGATTCCTGGGTTAAGTTGTGCCAAGAAAAACAGGAGGCTTCTTCCAAGAATAGCATGGGCACTGAGATGTATGAAAGCACTGCAGGTAGTTTGGTTTAACCAAGAGAAAAGCTTCAGTCAGAAAATAGAGAAGAGGCTAGCAAACACAGAAGATGTTGATCATGAAGGACTTTTCTGTATCATGTTAAGGCACTTGTATAATAGCGAGCCCTTTAGTTTTCCTTGGCTGAAACACTTCTCACTTGACATACTATTTTTCTGAATGTCTGGAAGCAGAGCATACTCTCAGGGGAACCTAGAGGCCACCGGGTTGTAGGATAGTGAATCTAAGAAAAGCCAGAAAAACGTGGCTTTCAACTTACTCTGATACCGAGGATGCTGATAGGCACAAGAATACCAAAAATCTGGTTCTGTCTTGCGGCATGGCAGAAGCTGTTTGTATCCATCTAGGATAGTAAACTTTTGCGGGCTGAATACATGCTATGGCTTTCTGTTTACCTGTGAGGAAATCTCCAAAGATGGGAATCTAGGAGGTATGTTAGCAGCCAGCTGTTACAAGAACCCAGATGTTTCATTCTTGCTGTAAGATAGAGGAGAGCTGAGCCAGGTACCCACTGCTTCCTGCTCACACTCCGCACTTCGATTAGATAATGACAGTGCCATAGGCCTTTCCTTCCATCAGGTGTAGGGCATGGACCCTCCCATGTGTTCCCCGTAGCTATGTTTGTATATACATAGCCAGATTAAGCTCAAAAAGCCATTAAAGATGGTGGGCCTTTTAAAATCATCATCTGCTCTGTAGTTCGTGCTCAGTTGGTATCTAAACAGCTACCATGTCCTATGAAATTACTCTTTGACAAGTTTTATTTTCACCGATTTGCCAGCAAAACCAGCTCAGAGCTGTCTTGCCTTTCTTTAGGTCTTTTCTCACAATACCGTGCAGGGAGAATCACATTGTTATGAAAAAACCAAAGGCAACCAATTCATAACAGAGAGACTTTTAGTAGTTCCCTATTACCCACAGTGTACAGTCTAAAATGCCTAACGGAAGCTAGCATACCAGCTATAATCTGAATTCATTCTTCTACCCTACTGGTGCCATGGGCTTCCAACACTCCTCCTGCGGTTTAGTCTTCATGTCTCTGAACCTCGTAGCCTCTGTGATCTGGTACCTAATAAGCTTTCCTTGCCTCATCCTGGGCCCAGAGTTTCCTGTGCAGCTTACAAACCCCAGAAACCCGTCAGGACTATTCCACTTTGTCTGATCTCTCTTGTTTCACTGACAATACCATTTACCACATGTCCCAGCAGCAACACAGACACATGCCTTATTTTATATTAGTCACAGTGTCTACCTGAAGGGCATATGCCATTAACATTTATTTTAGATTCCTCGGTGCCAGGACTACTATGCAATTTGGGAGACCTAGTACAAAAAAAAAAAAAAAAAAAAAAAAAAAAAAAAAAAAAAAAGAACTAATTTAAGAAAACTATTAAGAATCTCAAGATAGTAATAGCAGAAAGCCAGCATGGGACCGTTTGAGGGGCAAGTTCCTTTGCTCTTGACGCTTGCCTTGTATTATAGTCACACAAAAAATTCTTCTCTAACAAGCTGTACATAAATGCCTTGTTCAAAGCAACAAAAAGCAGAGAGAATCTTAGTGGGTGAGCTCATCAGATACCTACTCCATTCAACGCCTTTGCTCCCATTTTTAATAGAATTTTGGAGGGCCCTGAACACAAATCCCAGTACCTCACGTTGGCTAGGCAAGTATTCTACCACTCAGCGACTTTCTTAGCCCTTTTCTGCTTTCTACATAGGAGGGAAGTTGGCTATGCAGGAGGAGGCAGAGTCATTCTGGATTACTAGGCTCTTTTTACGTGAGCATCCAGATGCAGCAACTTGGAGAAGATAATTTCAGAATAGTTGTCACTTCTTGTGCTTCTGCTCGGGCTTCTGTAGTGGGGTATCACCTTTGCTGACAGGTTTTGAAGGAATGTTTCTTTCTATGGAACACTGACCATGAGCAGGGCTCACTTCAAAGCTGAAGTAGCCTCTTATTGAGGTTGTTTGATTGTTTATGCACTATTAATCTTGGAAAGACTCCTAGTTTTGCTCTAAGCAAAAGGGTATTGTTGTAAATATGTAAACACTGCAATTCTGACCTTCCATGGGGTAATTAGCAAGCCGTGTAAATAGCCCTTTCAAACAGTCCTATGTGTATAATGTTTACCAGCATGTGTGCATTATTGAATATTAAGTCATATATTATTTGTAAAAAAAAAAAAGGATCATATTAGTTGATGTACTTTCAGTGAAAATGTTTATCTTTCTCCAGAAGCTAACAACATGATACAATTAATACTAATCACACAGGAAAAAACATACTTTCACGGAGAACATTTGTATAGTCTTGCTACCAAAAGCATAGTGCCTAGAAGCCCATTTATTGGAAATGTTACTAGGAGTGTAAAAACAAAAGAAAACAAAAGAAATGCACTGTTTCAGGCCACGTTTTAGAGACTGGAGATCTGTATGGTGTACACCTTTGAGAAACTGTATCTTTTTCAATCCTGAAAGTCCCCTCTTATGTCTTGGATGTTTTTACAGGAATTGCTTATCTGTTTGCCAAAGCTTATCTCATTTCCAAGAAACCGCAGTACCTGGACACATGTTCGGTGTGGGGAGCTACTGGCAGAAAGGCTTTTGAAGAAGGGGCCAGGATTTGCACGGGTAGCTGGCAGTGCCTATGTCTTCTTCTTCTGTACCGCTACAGGAAACTCCAAATACATCTACCGTGCCAAAGGTCAGCATTTTCATGGCATGTTCTTAGAAATCTTTTTCTTCCCGATTTGAGACAAATCTCACATTCTAGGCTGGCCTCAAATCACTACATAGTGAGCAATCACTTTGAATCTTGATCCTTCTACTTGTCTTTGAAATTCTAGGATTACAGGGTACACAGCCACAGCATTTTAGTGGTGTAGGGATTAAAACCAGCTTTCATGTGGGCAAGTACTTACCACCGAGCTACGTTCTATCCTAGTTTTGAAGTCTTAATCAATTAATTTTCTAAGGGGTAATATGGTTACATAATTTCAATGTGTAAAAAAAAAAAAAAAAAGGGCAGAGTGACCAGTCTCTGCAGCCTCTAATTGACTTTCCTGAGCATTGTCTAGGTTGTCTTCCAAGAATATTCTCTGTAAAAAAAAAAAAAATCAAGCATATGGGAATATATATCAAATTTACATTCTTATAGAAGTATCTTGAAGATCATGCATATTAATGCATAAAGGCCTCTTCTATCATTCTTGTTAAACTTTTTATGTGAATAATATTTTACTCCACTTGTTTCTAATATTTTAATTATAAGCAATGTTGCCTTTTAGACCCTTACGGTTGGATTATCCTTTTTCTGCCTTCTGTCTATGAGGGAGGGAGGCTACTGAGGAGGCAAAGTCATCCTGGATTAACATCTCTTTCACTATGAGCATCCAACCTTGCAACTTGGGGAAAGAATTTCATTAAGAGTTGTCACTTTTCTTGTTTCTGCTCTTTCTTGTTTCTGTAATGGATCCTACCATTGCTAATCAAGTAAATTCCTAGAAGTGGAATTTTTGAGCTAAGGATACATATATATGTATGTATACAACTTCTAATTTGGATTAATAATGCTAAACGAATCTCTGTAGTTTATTCCATGAAGCCCTGATAAAGATGGAAAATCAGATGTAGAACAGGCAGCATTGTTTTGAATAGAAATCACCCCATACCGATTCACTATATACACTGTGCCAGAAAGACTATGAATGGACTATAAATAAACTGGTAGACAACTGAGCAGCATGAATCAGTATTCCCTTTGTGGACACTTGGAAGCTGTCCATGTTGTCACAAGAGGTCTGGAGTTTTCTGTGTGGCACTTACGTCTTTTAAACTAGGAGGCTTCTCACTATCTTCCACCCGTCTGATTTGATTCCCTTGTATCTGTGTTGTCACTTGGTAGAGCCCAAAGAATAGTCCTCCACCATGTTTGTGAGAGTTTCCTTTAAAGGAATATGCTCAGACTCATATTGGCCATGTGACCATAATTAGTCATGTAACTTCCTCATTTGCAACATATGGGAAATAATGTTCATTTCTCAGGGCTATTGGCTGGTTAAATACTTAACACATGAAAATTGGTTTTTTATTTTTATAAGCTTTATTATAAAAAGGAACTTGCAAATAAATACAAGAAAATCATTTTAATGACGCCTAGAATATAGTAGCTTTATGTAAGGGTTAACTGTTGTTATAACTAAATTTGAGCTTTATCATTCCTAAGTTTTGTCATGCATATATATATATATATATATATATATATATACATATATAATACATATTCATACATGTGTGTATCTGCATATATCTGTATAGACACTCAATGTGTGTGTGTTTGTCTAAATTTTGGTTCTAGGAATTAAACCCAAGGCTTCACACATGCTAAAGACATACTTTATCATTAAATCATACCTCAGCTCTCTATTTTCAATAGGCCCCTATGAACTATTTTACATATGTTTAGTATTATATGTACTATTTAACTTACAATTTTAAGTGAGTAATTTTAGTCTGCATGCATTTATTTTATTGTTTTTAAGCAGCTAAATAACTATTCAATGAAGTTGTACCATAATTAATTCAACTTCTTTTTTTTTTTTTGGTTTTTTTTTTTTTTTTTTTTTTGGTTTTTCGAGACAGGGTTTCTCTGTGTAGTCCGGGCTGTCCTGGAACTCGCTCAGTAGACCAGGCTGGCCTCGAACTCAGAAATCCGCCTGCCTCTGCCTCCCAAGTGCTGGGATTAAAGGCGTGCGCCACCACCGCCGGCTTAATTCAACTTCTAAATAATAGAAACTTGGTATGTGTTCAGTATTTACTAATATAGGCAAAATTGCCTCAAATATCATGTACATATAATATAATCAAAATATACAATATATGTACATTATAGTGATAGAAGCATTCATGTAAGAAATATTTTTAAATTACCATATACCCTTTTATATCTCCAGTAATGGGAGTAGAACCAGAGTCTCATTCATGCATGCTAGCTGGGCAGTCAGTCTATTACTGAGTATTTGATCACTGACCTAAAATTTTAGAATTGAAATCTTAACATTTATATAGTGTTTCTTGGTCTAAGATGAACCTACCTTTATCTTTTCCCCTCTTCCTCTCCCCTTTCTTTCTATCGCGGTGGTTTTATTAATGATTATAACTCATCTTCAAAATGGGCTGGAAATATTTTCCTTTACTGCTATTTCTTTTTTTTTTTTTAACTTACAATCTTTTATTCTACTTTATTTGGTTGCTGTTTTGCCTGTCTGTATGTCTGTGCATCACGTGTAGTCTTGATGCCTGTGGAGGGCAGAAAAGCAAACCAGATTTCCTAGGACTGGGATTACAGACTGTTGTGAGCCGCTATAGGTGCTGGGAATGAAACCTTAGCTCTCTGGAAGAGCAGCCAGTGTTCTTAGCTGCAGAGCCATTCTCCAGCCCCTTTCTTCACTATTTCTCCCCACTGTTCTTAACCTTTTGTTCATATGAAAGCATTAGGTATTGTTTATGTGCCATTTTGCTACTTCTATACTTCATTGTTTACTCTAATTTTTCCCAACTAGTTTCCCTCATTTATTTTTCAACTTAAACTTTAGGACCCATTTGTCAGTCTTGAAAACAGTCCTATGAGATTTGGCTGGAATTTTTACCACATTATAGGTTATTTCCATGAGAATTATTAAAATAGCAAGGTTTCCCATTCAAGATCATGGTATACCTTTCCACTTATTTACATTTTTAAAATGTCACCTGACTGATTCTTGATTTTATAAAAAGTATCTTTATAATTCTTGTTAGCATTAAAAACATTTTTGTTTTATTTCCAAGTTTATTATAAATGAATTTTTTTTTAAGGTTTCATGTTTCAGGCTATTTATTATCTGGTGTTTATTAAAAATTTTAAAAACCATATATATTAGTACATTTTATCATGTTTCTATTTTTCATGTAACTCTGAATTGTAACTTGTAAGTATCTAAGTTTTCATAAATACTATCATCAGAGACTTCATAGAAATTACTGATTCCATTCTTGTCCTACAGGTTCTTTATTTAAGTCCACTGGATTTTCTAAATATACATGCACATTATGTGCAACTAATTATGACTGTAACTTCCTTACTCACAGACAGTCATACTCTTTCTGGTTTTCTGTTATACGAGTTCCCTGTAACAGTGCATCTCCATAACAAGCTTTACTAATAAGAGGGACTGAAAAACATCATTGCTTCATGCTGATTACACTAGGAACCTTTCATTTCACCATGATCTTTTATATTTACTTTTGATAATGTCTATCATGTTACAACAGTCCTCCCATGCTTAAGGCAATCCATTAAATTTCCACTGTGATGAAGGTAAAGGCCAAAGTCTGCCTTTGATTCAGAAGTCCTACAGTACCTAGGCTCCCTTTACCTTTGATGAATCTCCTGTGTTCTTTCTCATTGCTCTCTCCACCGTGTTGAAGTTCTTGTGATTCCTTTAGTATGCCAATATGGTAGACCACAAGCCCTTATAAATTTTGGTTTTCTCCATTTATACTTTTCCATTTCTACCTCTGTCTCCTTATTCCCTATAGCATGGCTACATTTAGCTCCTAGGCCCTTCTACCCATAATGTTCCCTTTGTCCATATATTTCCTAACACTTCAAATGTTTAAATGAACCAGAAAGGTCTTCTAGTCATAATGTTATCCAGTGTTCAGTGCTAAAAAAATAAAATATAAAGTATCTTTGATATTTGCCTATGTGCTCTGAAGGGACTGTACTGGCTAGCACTTGTGTGTCTTCTATTTGCTTTGTGTAACGATGCAGACCCGTAATTTGTAGCTACTTAAGAGGCTTATGTGGGAGGGTCATAAACTCAAAATCTTCCTGTGCATATGAAAGGGAAGACAAGGCCAATTTGGGCAAATAGTGAGACCCTGTCTCCAAACAGTAAAATTGACAGGTGGCGATATGGCTCAGTGTACAGTGCTTGCTTAGTAACAAATGACACAGCTCTCTAACATTTGTTGAAATCTGACACGTTGTTTTCCAAAGGAATCAAAAGAAAGTCATTAGGGCATAATCTAGGAAAATGGGTTTCATCCCTTGGACAGGTTTTATGCCCTAAAACATCTGTTTGAAAACATTCGGTGAACCTCTCGGTTACCTGGCATGCCAATCTGAGTGTCCAGAGCTATAATTATAACATTTTGAATTCTAGAGCTCTCTATAAAATGTAAAACTTCTCATTCACAGGTGGAAGATTATAAAATGGAGGTAATATTTCAGTATTGTTTTGGCATTGAACTTTATTGCTCTGAGTAGTGAACTTTACATATCTTTATACTTCAAAATTAAATATGATACAAATTGGAGAGACTTTCAGTTCTAGGAAGAGCAATGTTTAATAAAAACATATATACCTCTCCAGAAGAAACATTATTTGGTCATCACATCTTTTAGCATGCAGTTTGAAAATTACGGCTATAGAAAAAAAATCTGGGAATCTTTTTATTTATTAATTTTTCCTAGCAATTCTATTTCCACAAAACCAACTAGTTCATTGTGTTTTGATTTCTTTATCTGTTTAGTGGCCCACAAACTCACTCAATGGCTCAACCTAACAATGTAGGTCACTTTAGATGACTGGTGGTCATGCATGATGAGAAGGGGTTTTCAGTTGTTGATACATTTGACATAGTGCTCCGGTAGCACATTGCTGTGATGTCTGTGATTCTCATATATGATGGTCTTCCCAGTGATCCTTGTAGTTGTCAAGAGACACTAACATTTTTTCGCTTTTTTGTTTTGTCCTTTCAAGGAAAAGGTTCTTGGTTTTGTTCATTAGTTTCATTTAGTTTTCTCTTTTGCTTCCTGCTTCATTAATTTCAGCCCTGGCTTCCCAATATTCTTTTTCTATTGTACTTTTAGATGATTTTAAAGTTAGCATATGAAGTAATACTTTTCATTATGACATATTCATGCACATGTATCATTATACATTTTTCTAATTTGCTACTCCTGTACTGCACTCCAGTGTGCCCATTCTCCACGGCTAACTGGTTTCCTTCCTTCTTTGTGTTATTGTCTAGAGCTTAAGATGTGTAAGTAGATAGCCTGTCATTATCAGTTAGTAATAATTTATAAATAATGACTTTTTCTAGCTCACATTTTTAAAGATAGAACTATTATATTTGTATATGTACTATGGCCAATATTGTCCATTCTTTTTGGCTCCATAATTACTATTCAGGCTTCTATTTTGACTGAGAATTGTTTAGAAAGTTATTTGGTTAATTTCATTTAGAGAACATTGGGCACAGTTTTGAAACAATAGTTTTCACTTTACTATTAACAACATTTTTCAAAAATGAACTGCTATGCAGTGATTAGAAATTATTTTTACAAGCACAGAAAATGTTCATTGTATCATTTGTAGGTAAAAAGTGAAGGAAACCATGGTTTTTGTGATGTTTTCTTTTACAGTGTGATGAACTCGTTTTGTTTTACAGATATTCTGTCAAAATACATTTACACATTAAGTAAAAATTAAGTTTTTGTTTGTCCAGTGCTTACTAGTTTGTGAAAGCCCATTATATATCATATAACATAAAATCAAATATCTCACCTCAAAGCTCTTTATCCTTAAGGGGTTTTACGTCTAGGGTTTATGAGTATGTTCAACCTGTATTATAATCATTTAATGTTATAATCTTTAAGTCCACAGAAGTTTATCAACAGCTATACCTCTGCAGTTGGTAGAAGTATTCTCAGATTCAACTACTTTTGGTGCAGATTGTGCAAAATATAGTTTGTATCCTTCAGTACTTAAAATGCACCAGTAGTTATTAAGGCACTGCTAGATAATGCTATTTATTGTGCTAATAAAGGATGCATATAACTATACCACACATTTGGTTGGTTTTAATTTTTTTAACTGGTTCTGGGCTTGTAGCTCAATAATAGAGCATGCTCAAGATCCTGGCTTTAATCCCCAGCATCTAAAAAAGACAAAAATCAATCAGTCAATCAATCAAACAAACAACAACAAATTCACTAACTGTGCTTTGCTACAGTTGAGTTCTTTTAAAATTCTACATAGTACATTTTATACATTTGAGGACAATTCTGATATATCCAGACTGCCAATTAAGTCATCACATTCAAAAGGTGCAGGGTCCCCCCAGTCATTTCGCAATTCCTATTTATCACATCATGATACATACTGAATTGGTTCTTAAAATACCTTATTTGGGGGCTGTTAAAAGTGTACAATCTTATTTAAATGGTTATACATTAAAAAAAAAAAGCAGCTGATAAACATCACTGACAAATGGGATTGCAATCTATTTCCTCCCTCTGCATTTAAGCTGCCAGCAATAATTCCAAACGCCCCACAGAAGATTAAATAAGTAATTACTCTTTATAGGACCCCTGTGTGGCAACAGTAATCTTAAATTAATGACAGTACCAACTCTCAGGTAGACACCAGTGTCAGAATTGGTGATTATGTTGGTTGCTGGTGAAAAAAAAAAAAAAAAAGGAATAGAACCAGTTAGAAAACAGTGACCCAGGCGAGAGCACTTTGAAAGGCTATACAATGCTTTTCTTCCAGCTTGTAGAGGCTAGAGGTCAGGGTTTTAAAGGTATTGTCTTCACAATAATGCCGCATAGTTGTCTTAACAATAATGCTGCATAGTTGACTTTGCTATTTGCCATCATCATTATGAAAAGTTGCTTGTGTTCATCCATTCATCTTAGTCCTTTATTGTCCAAAACAGATTGTGTAAAATCCTGCATATTTATCTTCAGCCTCTGCTGTCTGTCACATATAAATGAAACAAACCTAGTTCAGAAACAATATGTCTCCAGAAACACAGTATATTTAGACGTCTTTTAAACATCAGTGCTGGAACAGTTTGTTTCAGTTCAAGATAAATAAAAGTAGGATGATTATGCTGACTTTTTATACTTTTAATTATTGGACCGTGGAAGGAATAGAATCTAAGAAAATACCAATGTGCTTTGATTTGCAACTTCTAAAAATAGTTGGATTTGTTTGCCAACAAAACTTGTTGCAAAAGATAAACACTTATATAACTAACCTTTTTTTTTTTCTCCAGAGAATGGAGTTTTCTTAAATTAATTATATAATTCTGAAGTGAAAACGACACCAAAACTTTTAACTTCACAAAAGAAGAACAGCCTCCTGTGGCTGGTCGTATGGACACATTCGTTTTGAAACCATTCACATTTTTTTCTTCTTCTTCTTCTCAGGTTTGCTCAGTTCTTATTCACTGAAGAATTCAAAGCTGGTTCCCGGGTCCTTGAGAGCATATACAGTTTGTATGAAGGCTTCTCCGGGACTGTTTGCTTTCTCATTGATTTGCTACAGCCCAATCAGGCTGAGTTTCCTCTCTTCAGCGTCTTTGTGTAAAAGGTTCTGTCTCCCCTTGCAGTCGGTGGAAGTCCCCTGAGCTTTTCAGAGCCTCCTCTAGGCAGTTTTCCTCATAATCCACATCCAATGGTCTCATGACCATGAACCTTCTCATTGCTGCCAGATGGAGGAGTCATGTCTAATGAGGACAGCGTGATACCAGACTGCAGAGAGAGAGCCTGCCAAACCAAGACGCCCCCGCAACTCATCTAAAACCCACGATTTAACGTTTCAGGGGAGAGGTGTCCAACCCAAGATCAGAGAGAAAAGGGGAAAAACATTTAATGTTTTTCAGTTCGTGACACAAAAGGCAAAAGTGAACTGGAGATCACGGGGTAAAATGCCAATGCTTTCAAAACTGAACAGCAAATATGACCATCTGTGTATACCCAATACCCCTAAATTCTGAAGTAAAGACAACCAGAATCTGAAAGAATTTTGCCTGTTAAAAACTGTTAGCAGGGATCAAGTGTAAGGATGAAGGACATGCAAGGAAACCATTGGTTGTCCTAGGCCTTACTTACTGAAATTCATAATGTTTTTCTGAGTGGAGATGTGTGGATAAGTATGTTGGGTTTTTATTTTATCTTATTATTATTTTTGACCACTATTCTGGGCATTTAAAAAAAACATCATATCATAACTTATTTTGAACACTGAAATTTGTCGCTGCCTTAGGCCTTAGGATATCTCTTTTCCTGGTTCCTTTTCTTTCCTAGAGCTCAGAATTAGTAGATTCAGGGCAGGAAGGCGTGTAGCTTAGTGACAGGGTCTAAATTTACTAGCTTAGGGTGTAGCTTGTTTAACGTGCACAGGCTCCTGGTCCTAGCACCACAAGCAAACAAAAAACAAAACAATAAAAAAAAAAGACATTTATCTAGTCTACTAGATAAATTTACTAGATACTTATTTATCTAGTAAATAAGTGTCACTATCATGTGTTTGTCTCAACTGAAAGTGTGACCCGTATGTTGTGTATGTTAGTAATTTTTCAAATGCCTTTATCTTTGTAATGTCTATGAAGCTATTAGATTGTAAAATATGCTCTCGTGTGAAAATCAATCATCTCAAACATCAGGGTAACTTACCACAAAGGTAAGTCATTTCTGTATTTCATAGAATTCTGTGAAAGACATGGGATGAGAAAACTTGAAGTGGTTCTAGAAAGAATGTTGCTCCATTTCATCCTATTAGATTAAGAGTGGAATGAACTCCCTGGCTTGTCACCTCACCTTGCAAAACACGGACACACTAGAGATTGGCTCTCATGCCAGTTGTTCTAGTTATCACATCTAGTTTACTTCTGCTACAAACACAAGTTATAAAAATGTCTCAAGTCCATAGTGGATTGCTGACCACTAATAGGAACAACTGTCAATATGCAGAACATGAGATTTCCACAGTCCTGGTATTTACCTCTGAAGTTCAGAATCATATTAAGAAGACAGTTGTGCCGTATACAATGTCATTATTTGTTGTCATTAGATATTTGGATGTGTTTTCTATACATACGTACATGTGTGTATATGCTATATCTATCCCCATATAAACTGAAGCAACTATTCGAAGTGTAGATAGACTTTTTTTGGGAATTAGGTAATACTCTGCTGCCTGGAACCATTGTGTGTGTCCTGTATGAACCAATGGATTTGTGTGGCTTTGGATGCATGTTGTATGTATGATCCTATTTTGGAAAGAGGACCTCTTGTATTCTAAGATTCTCAAAGAATCTTACCAAAAAAGGAGAACTGTCTTTTTATATTTTATGGCTCTTTGTATTTTTTACAATCATCAACACGAGCTGGGACAAAATATTTTTTGTAAAATATGTACCTTGTTTGGCTTACTGTCCCATTTTCATACCCTTGGATTTCAACATATAAAACTGGCTTCAACTGCTTTTCTGTGAGAAGGAGTTTTAGGTTAAAACTTAGACTCCTGAAGTTCTTTATTGAGGAGGCAAGCACCTTTTGGAAAGCCGTAAACAAGATCCTATCCACAGGATGGTCTCCTTTTTGAAAGGACAGTGACATCTGCTTCCCAACCATCTCATTTTAAATGCATTTTGAAGGGGCTCCATAGGCTACAGATAATAACCATCCAAAATTAGGGCATAGGATGCATAGATGTGTTGTATCTGTTATATTTCTAGGAGCTTTAGAAACAACTGGACTTACCCTTTGAAGTTGTGATAGAGTGATTATAGCTTTGTGCTGATCGCTGTGGAAAAGGTCACTCTTTGTATATCATATCTAAAAAATGGTCATGTTTGGATGTGGCCATTCTGTAAGCACCACCTCAGTAAATTTGAAACAAGAATATACCCTATTTTTTTTGGCTGTTACACCTCTCATGAAACTTTATTCTCCTGAAAGAAAAACACTGTTGATTTTGGAAAGGTCCTCTTCTGTCTTATTCTACCAAGAGAGGGAGGAAAGACACTTACATTTTCAATAGGAAAGTATGTCATGTCATTTGGCAACATTCTTAATATTAAAGCTGCTCCCTATTGAAGGCCACTGAGGCATTTTTAAAAGATCTATTTATTTTTATTATTTCTAATTACATGTATGTGTGTAGATACATGCGTGAGAAGTGCTGGTGCCTGTGGATGTCAGAGCTGTTATATCTATCTGGAGCTGTTATAGGCAGCTCTGGCCACTCGGTGTGAATTCTGGGAATAGAAATCCAACTTGGGTCTCCAGGAAGATGGAGACCATGCTCTTAACTGCTGAGCTATCCCTCCCATCTCTTACAACTGCATTTCCATCACTATCCAAGCTTTAATACTATTAACTCTGGAGGAAGGAAAGGGAATGTTGAGTGGAGATGTTAGAGGGTAAAAAGAGTCTTACAATAAGGAGGGAGACTGCATTATACTTCAATAGCAATAGATTTTGTGTAACATCGCGGTTTCATGGCATGAACACAGTCACATACCTTTGCCTCTACACATTATCTATATTTATTTTACCTAATCTCATGGCTGTTGTACTTCTTTTCAACTTGTAACCTGATATTTGAAGAGAATCGAAGTTTAACAATGCGGATTTCCCTCCTTTTTTTTCTTCCAGGCAATTGACTATGTTGTTAAGATAATAGTCTTCATGTATGATAATTCATTACACAGATAGAACAATTTACTTGGTGTGTAAGGAATCCCATCTCTCCCCCTGGCAACTTACTTCTTTAGCTTTCTTTGAGATTTTAATCAAAGCGTTATGCAAATTGTCTCGGTTTCTGTTAGAGAGTATATCTCAGCAATTTTGGTGCAAAAAATATGAGTTGGGGATTAATAACTAGGCTAAGAAAGTTTATAACAGGCTGAGGGTGTAATTCAGTAGTAGGAGACTTACCTAGTATGCATGCAGCCCTAGGCTCTAGGCCCACCATCAGAAACAAGAGAAAAGGAAAGGAGAGGAAAGGGGAGGGGAGGGGAGGGGAGGGGAGGGGAGGGGAGGGGAGGGGAGGAGGGGGGAGGGGAGGAGACAATTAGAAGGAAACAGAACACCCAGAGAACCATGTTAGACATTCCAAAGCCTTGTTCTGCAGCTTTCTTGGGGCCACTGTAGGTGCCTTGTATACATCACAGGGTTGCCATAGGGTTATTGTAACATATGGGCTCTTTATTATTTAAAAAGGCTTCTATATTTTGAGTTCCTACTATGTGCACAGAAAATTAAGCTCAGTTAATATTAAAAACAACCACATGTCATATGTCTATGCAGTGCTTAAGGTCCAGCTCACTAGATGGGTAAATTCCAGGTATATATATTTTATATTCTACAATCAATTCTGACTGTGGTGTTTTGCACCTCAGAAGTTTCTGAATTTACCCCCAGAAGGATGGCTGCTGTAGCCTAGAAGCTCTTTTTTTAAACAAGTGACCTCAAGGTCAGTAGCTGCAAGACTTGGGACTATTCTGTAGTCAGATCGCAAGATCAGGGCAAGCTGCCACAAGAATGCCTGTGCAGTGAGAATAAGGTAGTGGCTGTGTGCATCTTGCTTCCACTCCATAAAAGGGTTGGTCATATTGTTTTTAGTGTCAGAAAAGACAAAAACTGAAGTAGTTCCTACATGGACTTTGCCCGTGGTCATAACTCTTTGATTGGGAGTGCAATATCCCTCCCCCCTTTACTTTGTAAATTGAAAGTATTAATGAATTGGGACTTTAGGGTCTGGCATATAGACTTAGATCTTTCAAAAGGACCCCAGTACACTCCCTCTTCTCATGCTTTCAGAAATGATGACTATTACAAAGAACAGAGATGGGGAGAAACACCTGTGTGTGTTTATGTGTAAACAGAATTCCTACATATAGAATAGTGCAGTTCTGCCAAATTTTTCTTCATACTTTTATGTGTTATATATTCCTAGATGTATAATATTGCATTGTGTGTCAAGTAGTTGTGACTTAGCAATCAGTTAAAAGAAGACACAAATTCTATGGGTGTCTACTGTCTTCACAAATGTCCGTATTATAACACATTTTAATGGGATGTCTGATACCATCCCTGATGTTTTAATGTATGTGTGTAAGTGGCAATTATGAGTAAAATAAATTGTGCCACTGAATTTGGTTCAAGTTGAATGTAGTAATATTTATATGTAGATATATTCATAGAAGCAGATTGATTCAAATAATCAGTCTTGTCTCTGTCTATTAGGACTTTAGTATTTTAATAGGGGTGTCTTCTGAAGACTGTAGCAGCAGTAGACTCCTTTTGCTCTTGAAAATTAAGCATAATTTGTATTATATAAGTGTTTTATAAGTAAGAACGGAGTATTCTTAGTGCAATAATGTGGTCTCAGAATCTGGTAAAGGACAATCCAGGCTCGAATAACATAACAGCTTCTCCAATCGGAAACTTCTTGGAGAGCTCTTGGAAGACAGGTCTGAATTTTAGTTTCTTGGATGTAGTAGAACTAAACAGAATTTTTAAAATGGATTTTTTAGACTTCAGTGAAACATGTTGAAAAGCCATATATAAGTGGGGAATGGTCAAGCATTATATACTGGAGTGATTAGAATCTACTTCACCAAAAGAGTTTTCATTTCTGCACACTTAACACTACTTATAAAAATAGGATTGTATCATTATTGAGTTAAAAAGCTCATCTTCCTAATGGGTGTGTTTCATAAGCAGCAAACTAGTGCAATTCCACAATCTTTTGGGACAGTACCAAACAGTAAAGTGACACTATAGTATAATAGCTTACTCCCAATTGTACCCGAGTAACCAAGCACCAGAGTTTAATGAACTATTGAATTTTTGAAGACTGCTCAAGAAATGAGCATTGTTAATAAAGTTGAGCTCTTTGCTGTATTTCTCCACATGATTACAAGTAAAAAAAAAATTATAAAAAATAAACCAAATAATAGGAATTAGTTATGAGTACTTTCAAAATCCTTTTAATTTTTACTAACATCAAATTCAACACATTATCTGTTGGAGCTAACAAAAATTTTGAGATACTCGCACACCAGTTGTGAGGCATTGTAAGAATGCCTTTTTGTCCCCCAAAATCAAGTTCTTTAACTTTTTGCTAATTATTCTGTTTCCTTAGGGATACTTCGAAGTGTTTGAAAGATATATCCATAGCAGTTACTTCTAAACTTAGTGCAGAATATTTTGCTAAGCATTTTACTATATTACAACATGTCCTACTATGGTATTTTATAATAAAACCAAATTCTCAAGCATTCTGGCATATTACATATAGTTATACCCAAACATCACTTCCTATCAGTCTTTTATTATATATGCATATTTTTGGGAAAAAAATACTGAGTGTTTTGGTCCTAATGAGGAAGTATATTGCAATATATGACATTGATTTTTTTAAATGAAAATCTACTTAAGTGTTGGGCAGGGAAAACTAAGCTATATGTTTTTTCTCAAGGATAAAATGGCAAGTGACAATTCGGAAAGACACGGTCTTTGTGATAAGTTAATGTGCAGACCATGACCAGAAAGGATCAACTTATAAATGCTCATCAGAGTTTAGCTTCTGTTATCTGTTGTTCCAAGGGCAGGAAGGACAGTTGTCAGTTGAATTTGCTTCAGCTTCACAGAGAGGGTTGCTAACAATCCACTGCATGGTGTAATGAAATCTTTTCAGAAGCAAAACAGACTCAGAAACTTAGTGATGCACCTTATTATTTTTTACCTGCTGTTACAATATCCCCAAACCCTGTGATCTTTCCAGTGTGTTTTCTGTAGTAGTTTTGTACTGTAGAAAATAATCTGCCATAAAGTGGACTTTATTGTGTTGCAAGTGATGTCTCTGGCTTACTGCCCTCCTGCTCCACACAGTTGGTCCACTTAGTAATGTAAAATCTGTGACAAATCCTTTGCCTTAAAGTTAGATGCTAAATAATTTCTGTGTTCTACTTAATAATTCTTAGCTCCACTGTTAATTTTCCTTTAAAGCTAACTACGGTTCAAATAAAATATTACACAAATACTCCGTGGAGTGCTGCTGTCTGTTCTGTTTATGACTGTGTGTATCTGGATCCAGGACATGGTAGCCTGCTGGGCTCTATAAATAGGCCTTCCTAATCCTTTTGGAGAAAGGGCCTGGTACTTCTCAGGCCTTGGCTGAATTCTCCCCTCAACCCTTATAAATAGATTTCCCGATGTCACTCTACCAACCAACGAAAACAGCCCATCTCAGTCTCTTCCTTTAGGGTTACTCTTGTCTTGCTATCTTAGGAATCTTCACATTTTATTTGTATTTCTATCAGTTTGCAAAGTAGAAAAAACGCCAAGGTGCCTGAAAATTAAAATCACCCAATTTCTTCATGGAAAATGACCTTAGAAGGTGTGAGAGTGTGTGTGTTGGGGTGGTGGTAGGAGTAGGGGCGGGGTCAGGGGTGAGTCCATCTTGATGTCCAGAAATTTGTCGAATGTTTAGTAAATGTACACAGGACGGGCATAGATCAAAACCAGACATTGTCCCAGCAGGTAGGGAAGTGAACACAAAGTCCAACTCCTAATGAAGAAGGCATTTGTGATTGAGACATGCTTGGAAGGGAAAATTCTGTTTGTTACTGTTATTATTATTACTATTGTTATTCCAATTGAGTGCCATTGAGTTTGTCAGTCAGGAGTAGTTGGCCAACTCAAAACGGACTCTTTGTTTTCATCTTCACTTTTCGTTTCGTTTTGTCGGCTTTGACTTTTTTTTTTTTTTGGTCTTACTGTTTGCCTTTTTAGGTGTTTTTTGTTGTTTTTTGAGACAGAGCATGAAGTTTGGTGGGTAGGAAGGTGAGAAGGATCTGGGAGGAGTGACATAGGGAAAGAATATATTCAGAACATATTGTATTAAACCTTTTTAAATAAACAGTGAATGAAAAAAAATTGTGTTAGTCAGAGGGTTGGCATACCAACAGAGGTATGCGTTGGCTAAACTGTTTCCTTATTAGGCTCTGGTCTTTGACCTGTCTGGAGTTAGTCACAGTAATACAGCAATATATTCTATAAGTAGTTTTATTTGGGCGAGAAAACTTTGGCTACCACAACTCCTTTGATGCTCCTTCCCAGTCTGGACTAGAAAGACAAAGGAGATGTTCAAGAGGTTTCAGTGAAAGGTTAACCGTAGTTCCCAGTATGTTGAGTGCATGATAATACATTTGCTCTTTGAAAAGCATCTCAGTGGCTCTGGCTATTTTGGAATGGCAGGACAAGCTGAACTTTTTTATCAGGCTTTTCTTCCGCCCAGTAAACACTCAGTGGATCCGGAGCTCAGACACCCCCACCCCCAATTCTGGTTTCTACTGGTTGCAGTTTATTGAATTGACAGCCACCGGGCTCCCAACACGGCCCGGAACAAACGGACTCTAGGACCCAGAGGCTGCAGGCGGGCCAGCTCGGTGGGCGGCTTCCTAGGGGCCTTTGCACCAGCGGCCGGGCGGCCGGGACCCGGGCTGTCCGAAGCTGCGGGTTCGCGGCCCGCCCGGAACAGTCTCCGAAGAGACGCCCGCGAGCGGTGTGGCGCGCGCCAGCCGCTGCGCACGGTGCGCGTGGGCGTGTCCGAGCGGGGCCACGCTGCCCGCCCCGCCCCCTGTCTCGGTTGCCCCCAGGCCGGGCTGCAGCGCTCGCTGGGGCCCGCGTGCCCTCAGCGGGCTGTGCTGCGCGCGAGCCGCTCGGGCAACCGCCACCGCCGCCTCCGTCGTCGCCGCCGCCGCCACGACCCGCCCGCCGCCGGCGGGGCGAGTCCCTGAGGCGCGGAGATGAAATTCCCGGCCTCGGTGTTAGCGTCCCTGTTTCTGTTCATGGCCGAGACGGCGGCGGCGCTCTACCTGAGTAGCACCTACCGCTCCGGAGGGGACGGCATGTGGCAGACGCTGACGCTGCTCTTCTCCTTGATGCCCTGCGCCCTGGTGCAGTTGACGCTCCTCTTCGTCCACCGCGACCTCAGCCGCGATCGGCCACTGTCGCTGCTCATGCACCTGCTCCAGCTTGGGCCCCTGTACAGGTGAGTGCTGAACCCACAGGCGACCGTTAGGCCCCTGTCCCCTGGCTGTCCCCACCTTCCTGTCTCAGCTGAAGGAGGGGCCTTGCCTGAAAGGGACAGACAGGTGGCTCGAACCAGGGCTGACCCACCCTGCCTTCCCAAGCCTCACCATTCCAATCTTGGAAATGAGACTAGATCTTAGCGTGTCACTAAAACTGAGATGCTCCGGATTTTGGGAGCCATCATAGACAGTTGCCACTGTTTACTTCAGTTTGACCCAAGAGAGTAGCAGTTTTTGCCCTTCTTTTTGGTCTCCTGAAAATATGTGGCTTTCTCTGTGGTCAAGTGGGCTTCCGTAGGATTGGCTTGGATGGTCCTGGTACAAACGTTTGTAAGTTACTCTAAGCGCCGCTCAAGTCAGAGCCCTTATGGGTCATTTAGTTTATTAAGCATGTGACACTTAACTGTACAAGACACTATTCTAAGTGTTTTGTGAAAATTTACTTAGTTCATCTTCTGAAGTCTAGAAGTCCATGTACTCCACTTTTCTCTTGGTGTGACAAAAGTTCTCTAGAGTGAAGACACACATACCAGAGATGTCTTCTGATTGTGCCCGGTTTTTAAACATAGTCATGAAACCTGGGACACAAGGTGTCTTGAAGACAGGAACGTGCTTTGTAAGAAAAACTGTTAATGCCATTTCTGGAAAAAATATGATTTTTGTTGTTATTGCTGTTTGTGGTGCTGTGAATGGAATCCAGGTTCTGGTACAGGCTAGGTAAATGGTCCACTACGAACCTACAACCTTAGCCCTGGGAATTAATCTTCATAAACACAAAGCAAGGAGAGATGCACACTCATGAAACAGACTTGACCTTAATCTCAGAACACAAAGGGACTTTAAATGTATTGCTTTCACATTTTTTTATCTTCTTATAGGAAAAGTAAAAGTTTATGTTCAGATTAAAAAAAACATTCACAATGCTCAAATTTTGCATGCCATTTTAAATGCAACCTTTCTAGCTTGCTGTACTGACTTGCTGTTCAGCAGTTATGGCAAACTTGGTAAACAGCTTTCCATTCTTGAAGAGCCAGGGAATCCTAGAAAGGACAAGAAACATGCTGGCAATAGTGAGAAGACACTGCTGTCGAAGTCCTGACACTCTGTACAAGCAGAAAAAAGGGCTGAGGGTTACTTACCAAGTCTTGTAATTAATTAGCTGGTAGAGAACCCTTGTCCTTAGTGGAGCCCTGTGATCCTGCTAGTGTCCCTGCTAGTGTCAGTAAGTGAGATTTGACGAGGCACTCATCATTTAATGTCATCTGTGGAAGGAACTCAATTTGGGTGGGGTGACTTGGGGAACTGAGAATTCTCAGAAGTTCCTTGTGCTAAGTGGTTTGGTTCATACCTACATGCCTTAGCTGATTGACCCCTTGCGGTGAAGTAGACGGCTTCTGCTTCTTTCGTATATTTATTATTTTGGTGCTGGAGGTTGGGCCTAGGGCCTTGGGTTCCTCCACTGGCAACAGGCTTCCTCAGTTTCTGTCACCATTTTTATACACAGGCAGATGAGGATCTGGAACCTGTTCCTGAGGCTTTCTTCAAATGCAATTGGGTTTTCATCATGTTCCCTGTGCTCCGTAAAAGAAAGTAGAGTGTGCATTTTATCAGCAGTTCCCTCTTTAAAGTTTTAAATGCTCCATCATTTGTGGGCAACATTTAACAACCAAATAACCAGGTAAGTAAGAATCCTCTATCACTGCTGTCAGTAGAAGTGTCTCTTAACGTTAAGAGTCGTCAGGACAAAGTTAATAGACTATTACATGTAAAACAGCACAGCAGCTACAAACCAAAGTGCAGGGAAATAGGAAATATACTAAGATGTTAAGGACAGTATTACCAAGTGGCAGATGTGAGTGTAGCTTTTTCTCCTAAAATGAATGAATACATTTTTTCCTTTATTATAAACTCTTTGGTATCCTTCAGTTATCACAGTAATTTTTTGAAACTTCATTAAGGAATGAAGTCTCACATTCTAATACAGTTGATTTATATCAAGAAAGTACTGGACCCATGGATTTTGAACTTAACATACACAAAAAATGTATTTCCAAGACCTTTAGCTTCCAAATGAAAGGGAAAACAACATGTTGGTTTTTTTTTTGGTTTACAGGATTCAGAAGGAACCTTGGTGGGGTTTCTTCCTACTGACTGGTTCTAATCTTCAGAAAGATCAAATTATCCCCACAAACAAGAGAATCACAGTGCTTCTCACTTTTATCCTTAGCAATGGTTTTTAGTACTATTTTAAGGTTTGGGGGGACAGTTTACTTCTACTCCAGTTAGCTAAACTCCCACTTTTACGTAGATGCTGTTTTTGAGTCCATACAATATTGATGACCCAATTAAAGAGATAGACAACAGTTGACTGCGTATAACGCTTGCCTAAACATGCTTGAAGCCCTATGTCAGATACCAGTTTGGGAAATGGAGGCCTACAATACCTTCCACTGATGATTGTGGGCTTAAAACTATTAATTCATTTCCCGCGCTTTCTTTTCTTGAGGAAGGCTAGGTAGAACTCCTTATTTCATTATTTACTATGCTTTTAGTCTTATGTTTAAAAGTATAGCTATAGTTTTCTATGGTTTTTTCTACATAAGCCTGGGTTTAAATATGAACTTTGCATAGTGTCTTGAATTACCTTTGTTTCTAATTTGAAGGAAAAATCTTGCTATAAGTTATACTAGATATTCGGGAAAAAACAGAAGGGAGATAAGTTATACTAGATATTCTGGAAAAACAGAAGGGAGATTATTTTTTATCCTGTATTTCCCTATTATTGTTCCAGTTATGTTAACTTTTCATAAATTAATTGAGAGGAATAAATATTGATGACTGACAACTTCAAGAATCCCCTCATTTTTATTACTAGAACAATTCAGGAAACAAAAGGGAGAGGTAAAAATCTAGCTATATAATAAGTAGGTTAAACAGTCTAAAATTGTTATATAATATTTCAAGTAATACATAGTAGCATTTCTCTGTAGGGAACTTTAAAAATAATCTAAAATAATAACAGTCCACATTTGTAAAACAAAGTACACACATTATTTAATTTCATCCACGATAAAACCCTGTGAGCTAACTGGCATGATCTTATTTCTATAGTCCAGGAGATTAAGCAAGTGGCTTGTCAAAGGTTTCACAATATTTTCTATTTAACCAGCATACTTCTCTAGTACAGCTTCTCAGAGCATGTGTCTCACATGAACATAAGGTGACTAGTTGGAAACCATAGTATTTCTTTGGAAATAGTATTTTCATTAGGGCCTTGGTACCTCAGGTTATTTGTGCTGTCATCAACATGCCTGGTTTCAGCTAGGGAACAAACTGCTGTTATGGTTGACAATTGAGTTATATTTATGCTTGATAATGAAACCAAGTAAACAAGTTGGGTGAAATTACTAATTTTCTTCAGCAGGGATCATCATGGGGTCTACAGACTATGTTGACTATGTTTGCCTCTGGCCAAATCTTCTGTAAATAAAGCTTTATTGGAACACAGCTGTAATCATTCCTTTATAGACTACTCCTTTTAACAATGCAGGGAAGGAGTTGAACAGAGGCCTGTAGAACCTAAACACTTACCTGTATATAATAGCACAAAAACTTCCTGCACCAAGGAGTACTGATACTGAAGAACTACCTTGACTAATTTTATGAAAGATGCTGGCCCTTTCAGTGAGCTACATGCTTAGCCCTTACCTTGGGTGATTTTAGTCAAGTAGCTCCTGCAGGAATCAACAATGAAAACAAATCTCAACAAAATTGGATAATTGAATAAGTCTTGGTGGAATTTCAAGAGAAGAGTATTAGTCTATCTCTTAATTTTCTTAAGTACTAGAAAGAAGAGGTCTTGGGAATGGTTCACAGATGTATAAGATATGAAGTATGAAGCTATGTTAAGATATTTCAGGTATGGTGGCACACACCTTTAATCTCAACCCACTCAAAAGATAGGCAGATCTCTGTGAGTTTAAAGGCACCCTGGTCTACATTACTGAGGTCTAGGCCAGCTAGGGGCTACATAGAGGGACCCTGTCTTAAAGGTGGGGAAAAAGAAACAAATGTATCACTTAAGAAAAGCAGTGGATTATGGGGAAGCTCCACCTTCAGGGCTACGTGTGCCATTAATTTTGTTTTGTTTTGTTAATTTTGTTTTGTTTTGTTCCTGAAATTCAGCAGCTTTTAACATGCTTTACCATTTTAGTTGTTCTTAGTGGTCTTAAAAGTTCTAAATAGTTTGACTTTTATAGCACAAGTAAAGAATATTTGTTTATAAACAATAGAGAAACAGAAAATATTTGCACAGTGAAGAAATAAAACGTTTAACTCAACTGCTTAAAGAGAATAATTCTTAATGATTTTGGTGTGTGTGTTGTGATATATATATATATATTATATATATATATATATATATATGGTTATGATTGTAAACTGTCAGGGAAATGAGCTTGGATTTCAAGGTTTGCTAATTCTCAAAATATATTTATCCCCATCAAGTCTAACCAAGATACTAGTTGTTTAATAATTTAGGTATACATATTTTTATTTAACAATTGGTACATTTTGAATCAGTGTAATTCAGTTCTGTCATTTACTGTTGATATGTAAGTATGTATAGTTTTGTATACATTTTATTATGTGTAAATTTTCTCTTTAATTTGCTCCCCTTATCAAATATGATAAACTATTTTATAAATATGATAAATATATATTCATTTTTATTTTAATTAGTTAAAGTGTTGAGGATTAAACCTAGGGCCTAACACATGCTAAGCAGACTGTATTATTAAGCCCAGTAATTTAATTTTTAAATTCTGAGGATTGATTGTTTGGGACTGTGTTTTTGTGTGCATGTACACATGTCTTGGTGTTTGTCAGGAGGTCAGGGACAACTTGGGAGAGTCAGTCCGCTCTTTTCACCACATGAGAGAGACTCAAGTTTTAAAACTCAAGTGCTTGGGTTTGTTAGCAGCAGACGCCTTGACCCACCAAGCCATTTCACAAGCCCAAAAGTCTTGTGTTTTTTCAGCTATCAGTTTTGATAACTACATAGTATTTGAGTGGATGTGCTTTGATATATTTAATTACCATTACATTTTGAGGACCTCTAAAATAATCCCATTCTTTTGCTATTACAGATGATGCTGGTTTAAATTCTTTTAGTACGATTTCTTTGTGAGCTGGTATTTCAGAAAACTATCATTGTAAACAAAAGTACTCATAAATAATGTTTCGTTACATATTTAATTATTTGTCTGTCCCCCGGTTACCGCATCTAGAGAGTGAACCCTCTGAATGAATAGAGTTAGAGTCTTCAAGCTCTCTTAGTAAAGTGTGTTTGCTAGCATAACCTCTTTGAGAATAAATTCCATGACCATTTTATTCTGTCTTCTATTCTTTGTTCTTTTAATGGCCCCAACAGTATTGGGGGTTTTCCCAGTGGTCAGCTAAAGGTTTACATTTTGGAGGAGATGGGCTTGAATTCATGAACTAAAAAGTATTATCATTTTCTTCAAAACAAAGTAGACTACTACACTGCCATGTTTTGATGTACTATATGAAAAACATATTTGATTACTATATGTTACAAGGGAGTAGACCAGACTTCTCTCACAAACCATACGCCCCCAAGAAACAAGTGAAGATAGGTAAGAATTATGAAATCTGTCCTTTGTTGCTCCCCAGAAAGGTTCTTATATTTCTTTTTGTACTCAAGGGTTTACTATTTCAAATGACAATTGTTACTTAGGTTGTCATAGATACCTCCAGATAATATAAAGTTAACAATATTCAATAAAGCTGATGAAGCCAAAAAATTTCTAGCAGCGTTGTAAGATTGTTATGAGAATGCCTGTTTCAAGGCATAGAAGTCTTTCACTGTTAAAACCCAAGGCCATGAGCATTCTTCTAGCTCTTGGGAAAAAAATCTTTTTCCCAGCATTTTCATTATGAAGTTTTCAAACACACAGAAGGGAAAATCTTACTGACTTACACACTCAGGGCCCCACAAAGTAAATTCAAACAATTACCATTTTGTTTCATACATCTTTCTATCTCTCCATGCATCAAGTCAGTCTCAATCTCTCTCTTCCTCTCTTCATTTATGTGTTATGTATTTTTTGTGTGCCTTAAGAGAAAATTCATAGGCATCAGTACTTTCTTTTCCTTTCAGTATCTATTATCTAGAGAGGGAAAATTTCATTTCATAGTGAAGGATCTGTCCCTAGAGCAGGTTGGAAATTTCTTAAATAAGATATTTGCCAAACCTGGGCAAGTTGGAATTTAGCTGTGGCCTATACGGGCTTATTGGGGCTAAGAAATTGGAAAATGTGTTCCTGTTTCCCCCTGCCAAAGCTATCTGCAGCTCATCTGGAACTTATCATGTAGCCCACGCTGGCCTTGAACTCTTGACAATCATTTGCCCCAGCCTCTTGATCCCAGACTCTAGAGGTGTTTGAGCCTAATACATACACAACCATGCAATCACACACACACAAAACACACACACACACACACCAAAACTAAATAGGGTGGTTTGTGTCGTTTGTTTTATGGGGAACTGTGGAAATTTACACCAAACAGCCTTACCCCCTGTTAGTTCTCTTTCACAGCAGGAGGACAAGGGTTTATTTTCTCTGTTTTATGATTGAGGGGAAACATTCAGGTAAGTGTTTTTGCCTACA